>JAPMOB010237682.1:0-25045 GCA_029875015.1 Lepomis gibbosus
CCATACAGGACTCCATTCAGGGTCTCCAAGAAGGCCGAATACTCTAAACTGCTGTTTGGTGCATATGCACAAACAACAGTGAGAGTTTTCCCCCCCGCTACCCGAAGTCGTAGGGAGGCGACCCTCTCGTTCACCGGAGTAAACTCCAATGTAGCGGCACTCAGCCGGGGACTTGTGAGTATCCCCACACCCGCCTGGTGCCTCACACCTTGAGCAACTCCAGAGAAGAATAATGTCCATCCCCTATCAAGGAGTACGGTTCCAGAGCTGAGACTGTGCATGGAGGTCAGCCCCACCAGATCTAATTGGCTTCCCCCACAGAGAGGTGACGTTCCACGTCCCCAGAGCCAGCCTCTGCCGCCCGGGTCGGGTCCGTCGAGGCCCCTGACCTTCACCGCCACCCATGTGGCAGCGCACCCGACTCCTGCGGATCTTCCGATGGATGGTGGGTTCAAAGGATGTAGAGAGGGGGTGCCACGTAGCTTTTTCGGGCTGTGCCTGGCTCCGTGGGAAACCCGGTCACCAGGCGTTCGCCGACGAGCCCTCCCTCTGGGCCTGGCTCCAGACGGGGGGGCCCGGGCTTCCTCCAGGCAGGGTCTCTCCTCCTCTTATTCGCTCTACCATCAGTTGTCTTGAACCATTCTTGGTCTGGCCCCTCACCTGGAACCACTTTGCCTTGGGAGACCCTACCAGGAGCACTATGCTCCAGACAACACAGCCTCCAGGTTCACCGGGGCACGCAAACCTCTCCACCACGATGAGGTGATGGCTCCCGGAGAGGATGAGTCATAATACTTTACTGAATATGAGCTTTTTTGGTAAATGAACAACAAAACAATGTTAGTCCTCCATATATTGAATAAACTGCATGTTTTCATTGAATACAGGATTCATTACAATCACTCAGATACATAATCTTGGAGGGTCAACATGCAAGCTAAAATTTAAATGTTATGGCTGCTGCCATTTATTTGCAATAATAATATGCATAATATTGGCTTCCTCCTACGTTTGGTCTGTTGGACAATAAACTGATTTGGCCTCTAAAAAAACACACTCAGTGCCTAAAGGATCTGATAAAAACACATACGCACATGTAAAAACACACACACTTGAAAACCATGATCTGTCACACACCACATGTTCCCATACAAACACATACAGCAGATGCAAAACCCTCAAGCTTGCACACATGCTAAGAGAGATGGAGCCGCAATTATCAAGGGGAAAACTCATGCAAACAGATGCAGTGAAGCTCATCAAACTGTCATAGCAATATGTGAAGCAAGGAGCTGCCAAATCTGGCCTCATGAACTCTTGACTGGCACACATACGCTCGCTCATGATCCAGCACAAGAGTAAAACAAGATCTAGTCCACACACATGCACATTTATGCAGAAAACTAACAGACTTTGGCACATATTTCATACAATGGAATGCACACATTTACACAACAAACAAAATAAACACGCACACACAAATTAACAACCACAAACTTTTCCTCCATCTCTGCATCTCCTTCATGCAAATCAGTCTCTGTCCTCTGAGCACTGTCCCAGGCCGGCAAGAATATTACTCACTGTTAAGTCCAACCTCCCACATTTGACTTGGTAATATCTGCTCCCCTGCTGGAAAAATAGCTCTGAACACAAAGGGAGATAATTATTACTAGGCTTAGCCAAAGATGAAGGACCCCTATACCGTAGCAGACCATGACCTCTGTATGTGCCTGCAGGTGGGGAACAACAGCAAGGACACTCTGTGTGATATAACTCAGCTCTCCTTAAATTACCCTTGTTAGGTTACTTCATCGCAGGGAGCTGTGTAATCCTCCAAACACTTCCTTGTTATTTGTGCGTTGAAACCCCCCCAGCAAATTATAGCTCTAACACTGCTTTGTCATGCTGTCACTGCAGATACAAGGCTGAGTGTTGTGTAGCAACCCAAATTATTCAGCTCTATTTCACTTGTACTTCTCAGTTAAACACAATGTCAGCCACTTGATCAGGTCTTTCAAAAGGGGGCAACTAGCATGTAAGACTTAAAGATAGCTGAGTAGATTTTGCTGATGAGTTTTTTAATTCAGGCTAATAGGAACTGTGTTTACTAATTAAATACATCCAGTAAATGCAAGCCACATTATAAAAGCTGACAGCATTTGACAACACATATAGCAAATTTTACTAAACGCAAATCTTTCATCCTCACCCTCTGACATTGCTTATCCCTCGACTAATTCCACCACTCCATCTAGGACTACTTGTTGTGGAACCGCCTGGGGGCCACGCTGGCAAACGGGGACCGGAGTGAGGAGGCAGTGGAAGCTTACACGCGAGCACTAGAGCTGCAGCCAGGGTTTATCAGATCCCGCTACAACCTGGGCATCAGCTGTATTAACCTAGGGTCACACAGGTGAGTAACCTGGGGCTATAGAGGAGTGGGACAAAGTTCATATACTTGTTTATGCAGTGAAGTATAATTACTTTGGGTAGCACCCATGAGGAGGTGAGACTATTTACAGTTGATATTAGGGATCAATATGTTTTGATCTCACTACTCACCACAAACTTAGATCAAACCCAGCAGAGCATAGATTGGGTGTGATGATTATTAAAGCACATTAAAAACAAGGTCAACATCAGGTACTATGTGGATTTGTCTTGTGATGTATAAATCTAATATCAACACTACGCCTGTTATTCAGCAGCAGACTACGTCCTTTCAGCTATGCAGCAAAACACACATGAATTCAAATAAATTTCCCACAGCCTGAGGTCACATATTCAGATTGCTTGTTTTATTCGACTAAGGCTCCAAATTAAAATCAGTTAACTAACTAACTAACCAAAGAAAAGCATCAAATCCTCACACTGAAGATATTGCAACCAAGGAATTTTTGGCATTTTTGCCTGAAAAATGACTGAATCAATTAAACGATTATTTGGAGTTTCAAGGCAATTGTTTTTGAGTGCTATTTCTCAAATGCTTGACTGATTATAAAAGAAAGTGTGACTAAAATGCTAATTTTGTGTGTGACAAAAGCCTCTTGAGCTTTAGAATATTAGACACAAAATTATGTGAATTGGCAAAAAAAAAGGGTCAACCTATAGCATTCATGATGCCCACCACCTCAATCAGTAACATGACAGGAAGTGCAATCAATAATATTTAATTGAAGTTCATCCCATTTGAAATGCGGGTGTGAGAGGATGTCAAATTATTCCAAACAAGTGAAATCACCAGTTTGGGTGTACTATGGTTGCACAGTTGGGTCAACCCACATGACATGCCCTAAAACCAAACTGATTCTTATTACTGTTGCTTCCCCAGAGAGGCAGCCAGGAACTTCCTGACTGCATTAAGCCTTCAGAGGAAAAGCCGGAGTCGCCAGCAGTCCCACCAGGTGATGTCTGGAAACATCTGGGCTGCTCTGAGGATAGCTTTATCTATGATGGACCAGCCCGAACTCTTCCAGGCTGCAAATATTGGTGACCTGGATCTACTCATGCGGGCCTTCAACCTAGACATTTGAGGAATGGGAGGTAGTGACAATAGCGTCTCCCCTTTCACTTACTCTTACTCAATTTCTACCCAACAGCCAAAAGCCCAAAGTGCACACATCAGAATGGATTGGATCTGATGTTAGAGACAATAGTGTAGTTTTTATGCACGTCAAAATGAACTACAGTTGCCAGAGTTGTTATATTTTTCGCCCAAGTACCTTGGAGTGAGGACAGGTTCTTCCAAGTGCTTGAAGTGACTGCTTTGTGATGGATTTGCACTGCAATTTGTGATTTCCCCGAAGAGCACAAGGACGGGCAAAGATTGTATGAACAATGCCTTAGAGAACACATCAATTAAAAACTGACTCATCCAGTGGAACAGAGCTGAGCCAGGAGAGACGGGCAGAGAGACAGTTTGAGATTCTCACAGAGGAACCCTCACATGCTGTTTGCAGAGAAACGATGAGGTCTTCAGAAAAAAAGGTTTCATTATCCAATTACTTTCAAAGACTCAAACTGTCTCACACTCCTGAAGGATGGATTTAGTGAGCAAATCTTAAAGACTGCACCATATGACCTGGAATTGCAAATTCTGTTCCTAGCTTGTTTTCATCTTCTTTCAATGGAGAATGATACTGCATGCATAAGCATTTTCATAAATGGATTCTTGTTTAAAATTAACATACTTTTAAAAGTTTTCCCTTTGCACTTCAGACAAACAGATAACTTCCTCAACCCAAGTGGAATGCGCAAGCCAAGTTGTAAAGCCTTACTCAAATGCATGCGAACAACAATATTTATTTATACTATTTTTATGGCAACTCAACAACACTAAGCCATTTTCAGACTGGTTTTGATTCCTTTAAATAACTGCCGTCTTCTGGACTTGAAAGCTTTCTGAGCCGTTTTGTTGGGTTTTTTTTTTTTTTTTTATTGGNTCTTTGTTCCCTTTATGCTCACTAGTTGGAGAAATACACAGAAAAACTGGGCAACGTGGATCTGTAAAACATTCATTAGTGTGAAAACTTTAAATTGTGAAAAAAGTTTTTACAGGTCTAAAAATATCTCTTTCATCTTTACCTTGTGGCTGGCTTTAGTAACGTGTTCCTGACTGTATTAATTTCAATACAGTATAATAACATTACAGGTGAAAGATGTGTAGCTACAAGCCAAGACCTTAGAGAGCTTGGGGTATTTCCAAACGCAGCCATTTGTATCTTTGCTGCGCCTCCACAGTCAGCGAAGCTCATACATTTAATTAGTTCAGTTTGCTTCACCAATCATGCATGATTTATATATATTTATGTAAGCTTAGGCAGAACGCCGCACATATTTGAGAAGCTATTTGCTTTACCATCTGCACACTTCTATTCATATCAACATTTAATTATTGTGCATCCACAAAACACATGATTGTAAGGGGCCAGATATTTTGGATAATTATTCTGCACCCGTCAGAAGCAAAGCTTTTTCTTTCTTTTCAGCTTCACTTGCGTCACTGTTGCTAGTTTGAAAGTGACTCTCTGAAGTGAACATCACGTTCCTCACCGTGCAAAAGAGTAAATGTACTGTATAGCTCAGCACCTTTGTGTTTAACAGGCGGGTCCACAGTCTGGGTGTGCTGTCAAAAGTACACTTTTTATTCTCAGATCCTATGCAAAAGGTCATGTTTTATGTTGCCAGTCAGTTTGTCCCCGTCTGCCTCAGTGGATGAAAAAAAAGGAAGTGGTGATTCTGTACTTTGAAAGAATGCTATCAGGGGAAAGCAGAGACCAGTACGAGAGCCATTCATCTTCCCAACTGCACAGCTTTGACATCATGGTATGTATAAGAAGTGCTTCTTTGGGAAACTGGGGGAGAACAAAAACAAGTGTTCCTGTTCAAGAGAGAAACATGACGTTTCAATGATTCTGAAAAATACAGACATACCATCCACCTAAAGTGTAGCCTCCAATGTTTTATAACCCTGTTGTGTAGCGATGTGTCTTTGACCTCAGTTGCACCCCCCAAAATTCACTGTCAGGTTTGCTATCAAATCTCTCCTTTTTAAGCACACAACTTGTAAACTGTTGTCAAAGCAATGACATTAATATGTAAACCATTTGTGGAAATTGCAATAAAATGAGTAAGATGATACTTCAGGCTGAAACAGATGAGTAGCTACTGCAGTCAGATACGTTAAAAAAAATGTTGGCAGAGAGTCTCTGTGGCCAACCATGATGTATAATAGATCAAGGAGGCAGAGGAACCCAGTGAGACAGAGCACATATGTGCCTGCTACTAACAATCTACATGGCAAAGGCTATGAGGCCAAAGCAGAGGTGGATTGTGCAAATTTATTCACAATATCACAATATAGACTGGAATATCTCAGCAACTGTTGGATAGATTGCTATAAAATTTGGTACAGATGTTTGTGTTCCCCAGAATGAACCTGAACCAGAATGAAGTGAAATTTCTTGACTACTATTGGATGGATTGCAATTAAATGTGGTGCAGACATTGTAGCCCCACTCAGGATAAATTGTAATAACTTTGGTGATCCCCTGACTTTTTATCTAGAGCCACAATCAGGTATTTTAAATCAAAATGTGTCAAATACTTGGGTTTCTAACTGAATACATTTCTAATTAATTACTTTCTCATCAGCCTCAGCTGGACTGCTTTGTTCTGATTAGCAAATGTTTGCATCACTGAGCTTAACCTCACAAAGCTGTTAGCATGGCTGCAGAGTCTTAGTGTCGATTGCATCTATGTTACAACTGCACAGCTGTATCAGCCAAGTGTTTGTTTCTGTCCACCTCATACACTTGTATACTTGTACTTGTGTATGTGCTAACGCTGCCAGCTAGCACACTTGGCCAGCATGTTGAGCACTGTCTCCCGTGGATATACTTATGAGGTTTTATTTGTATCAGATCAGTCTGAGCATGTCCAAGACAAGCGTTCATCCACTTTTCTTTCCAGAACCCATAAATCCACCTATCTGTCAAAGTTTCCTGTGAGATTGTTGAAAGACTTTATTCTTCAGGCCAGTATCCCATTTTTAAATATGAACACATAATCCGTCCTATGTCCTCCCACCTGTCTTTTGTGAACTGTAGAAAATCTAGTTTTCTCATGAGGTTGTAGGCCTTTGCTTTTTGCATTTCAAGATACTGTAGTGATAAAAAACATATTTTTTTAAAGAGACATTAAATCTAAACTACTGTGTACATCGTACTGCAGTGCATTGAGATAGGATGCCTGGTGACAGTTTCTTTGTGTAGAACCTACCTACTATTGTACCTTCTCAGGTGAACTGAACTAGCTTAACGCATGCTCCTGAGGAACAGATCGAGGTTGATTGCATGCTAGATCCTCTACATTTTATTTTTTTGAATGCTATTTTATTTGTATGCATGAAATACATGGAAGTGCTTTCTTTCTCTCCCACTAACTTATAAAATGAAATATATCATGAAGTTTTCTTGCAATATTTCTACAATGCACTTTTAAAAGCTGTAACCTTGACAAAAAGTGATGTATATATTCAGTATATATTCTACACAAGATGCTTTTTCTTTTCATAGAACTTTTTCTTTTCATAGAGTGCGCAAGGCTCAAGCAGATAAATGAGACCCTTGAGCTTGAATACTTGTCCATTGCTACAACTGGCTTAGTTAAATTCTGTAGAAATGTTGTCATTATGACTTCTGCAAATGATAAATGTACTGTTAACACTTTCAATAACCCCAGCCTATAAAGCTATGTGTTGTTACCAAACGCCTTTTAGTGTTGAAACTTGATCATGCTTAAATTGTTATGCACACATTCATAAAGATACTGTGATCTATTAATAGTTATTTAATGTTATAATGTTATATACCGTAAAGCATCAGAGCTTCATTAGTTTTGGTTACACATGTAATCAGAAAAATCAAGATCAGGTAAAAAACATTTAAATCAATAATATTAATACATACAGTACCAATTTTACACAGCCTTACTCAAAATGATTTATATATGGAAATCCAAAGTGTACAAACTCATCTTAATATTATGGATAACAGAGTGTATTGCAGGTCATTTTAGCCAATTATGTGACTGGCTGTCCGACCGATTAACTGTCTCTGACCTGATCCAAGACTTTTTGATGAAATGAAAAAGATATTGGTAAAAATGCCGTGACTTAAAAACAGACTTTAGAAAAAGGACATTTTGAAATAATGAAACTGCTGGAATGAAAAAAAAATGCAGAAAGTTGCAAAAAGAAGCGGAATGAAATACCTACCCCCCCGTCGTTCATGGTTATGTGGTTATGTTAATGTATTTGGTTTGTATTTATTTATAGTATGATTTACTTTATGCTATCATATTTGAGAGTTTCAGCAGGGTTCAGCTAGCTGTTTTGTCATCATTTCAAGTACAGAAGTATGATGGGAAAACCAGTAGGGCCTAGAATTATTATTATTATTATATCGCATTTTTGCGGTACTTCACGGCAGTATATAAAAATAATTTTGAAAACCTATTAATTTATTTACATTAATTACTTTGTTTTTGTTAACACTTGCCCATGAGACAATGAGCTTCCCTGCTACAGTAGCTAGCAGTAGTGACAGTGTCTACAGGTGTTATCACACGTCTTCTTCATCTGTCGCAACAATCCCACTTCTAGTTTATAACATCTTCTGACAGATACAAAAACATTTAATAACTATTAGAACTGTCTACAGTAGGCAAGATGAAACATTCAAGACCTTTAAATACCGTCTAAGGCCTTTTCTTTCCTGAGGAAACCGAGTTAATTTTCTTTTTTAAGAATTTTCCAAACCAAGTACAGATACCCTGTATTTGTACTTGGTTTGTATACCCTGTATATAACCAGCATCATTGGTTGGGGTTCATAAATGTTATCAGTACATATGTGCATTGTCTTCACTCTTTTAATTCCACGTGTTCAAAGTTTGTTCTGGTTTATTTATTGATGCATCAGACATGTATGAATAAAATGATATTTTGATGAATGAACTTAGAAATTATATACTTTATATACATTAATTAATTTATTGAAACTCCTACTATAATGCATATTACTCTCCCTGTATAATCACAAGGAAAGCATTAGCACCTTTGACACATAACAATATCAAAGTAATCTTTTAAAATAAACTGTTGCTATATATTCTATGCTCTTGTGTCTTTATTTTCCTAAAATGAAAAGTCACACTTGAAGTGCAGATTTTGTTCATTCTTAAAGAAGGCAAGTCTCAACAAAAGTGTAGTTTATTAAATTATCCAAACCTCATAAGTAAACAGTGCCACTGAGTATACTGTCATTACTCTATTCACATACACCTAAGCCATATTTGGATAAACGCATACATTACAAAAGTCAACTTAAAATAATCCTTTCAGGAAAACTATGTAATGAAAACTACCAAATTGGCACAAACGTATTTGCAAAAAGGCAACAGAGTAAAAACAGGTGA
Source organism: Lepomis gibbosus (assembly GCA_029875015.1). Classification (NCBI taxonomy): domain Eukaryota; kingdom Metazoa; phylum Chordata; class Actinopteri; order Centrarchiformes; family Centrarchidae; genus Lepomis; species Lepomis gibbosus. The sequence goes on from JAPMOB010237682.1 coordinate 8,979, forward strand.
AGAGCCTTTTTTGACATTTAGTTAAATGAAAAAGAATAAAACTCACAAAAGTACAATTGTACAATCCAAATGACTAAATGTCAACGTCTAGTGCACATGCTGACAGTTAAAAAGCTTTTTTGAGACAAACTGAACCTTTACGTTTTAACAACGTAGAGGAAAACAATGGAAGAGACCGAGCTGGAGGGAAAACTGAAACAAAAAAAAACAACAATGACGATAACGTTTTCGGGGGGAGACAAAGGGTGCTGAGAATTTAAATTAATTGCACAGAATAAAGAAATGTGTGACCAAACATTAAGCAAGACAAGTTTTTTCACCCGGCACTGATGATGAAGAGCAGAAACACTGATTTTACACCAGGATCTGACAGGATACATTTGCTTTCTGAAAAATGTACCTTTCATAGGAAGAACGAAAGAAACACAAGACTTGCATAGAAAGAACTTTTAGAATTCCCCGCTGCATAGACAATGAACGCAGCAGCAGTTTATCAAGTAGTATCTAATGAAGATGAGAGGGGAGACACAGTGTTGTTAAAGGGGAGCGCCGCTGAAATGTGGAGTTATTCTGTAAAATGGATATTTATCTGAAAGCTTTCATAAATATGTTTTTGTCTGTAAAGTCCCCAAGTAAAGACACTCCTATAACTTTAGCATTACCTAAAAGGACAGCCATATTCCTTCACTACAATAGATATGCAGTCCTTTCAACCCTCTTAAGAAATGTCAATTTTTGTCAAAGGATTGTCCTCTCCTCTCTCTGTTAAGGCATCCACTTTAGCAGAATACTGTAACACTCAGAATGTCTATTTTCAGCAAAGCTCCCCTTTAAAATATGCACCCAAAGGTGCACCATTGAGTGCAGATTCCCCACATGCAGTCACCAATCTGCAACTGTATTTTTCCCCAAAACACTTTGTAAAATTACACTGACTTTCTGAAACCAGATTCAGGTCCAGTTTTACATAGTTTACACATTTAAGTAAGAACATCAACCCAAATAGGTTGAATCTGTCCGGCACATTATGAACATATTGAGTAGATAAATGATTAGAGTACAGAGTCGGTAGATAATCCAGCATGAGGTTATAGTGACTAAACAGCAAAGGGCCAGTTCTACGTTCACTGTGGTTTCTGAGTATTTAAGCTGACCAGGAGATGTTGGTTGCAGTGAGCACCATGAAGTTATACATTCAGCACTGCAACATGTGTGTCAGTACAAGAACGCACATTTGAGAGGATATAAAGGTCAGCTTTTATCATACATTAGGTAAGAGGAGATTTGGTTGAGGTGCATGTATTGCTTTAGACGTGAAAACAGTTCAGGTGCATAACTGAATTAACTGACCTGTAAAAAGTGGCGACAGGTCGAGGAAAACATTCATTTTAACTTTTGGGTCGTAGTCTAAATCTGTCAAAGTGAGACCAAACTGGACCGGCTGCAGCTGAGAGTTGAAGTTTTGCCTTAATGCAGATATTTTGCAGTTTGAGCAAACACTTGATGAAAGAGGTTCACGGCAGGATTGAGGACTTCTATTCAACCCAGATGTACACTAAGATGGCTGCCAAATCATCACAGTTAGTACAGCTTCGCTTATGATATGCATCAATCATATGAAAAACTGTCATCTCTTTGTAGACTGGCCACTTCAAAGATTTACCAGCTCAGCAGTAATTAAGTTGAAATTTAAGATATCACATTCAATTATTTATAGCTGGTGAATAAAAAGTCCACTTTAACTGCATCATGTGTATAATGTAAACCTTTTTAGTCAAAAAGTGCTTTCAGGGAAGGAAAAATACTTCTCTCTTGATATCTCAGCCAGTGTACCTTCAAAAGTTTCTCATTAAGAGGGACAAACTTCCACATCATCTCCAGGTAAAACTGGGGCAGGTTAGAGACATTATTTAGCCAGTGTACTGTATTTTTAACTATGTTAACATCTATTCATGGCCGCCTTGGTGCTCTCCTTCAGTCTGAAACTTGTATTCAGTCATAGTTTGTTGTTAATGTCTTTGTGTCCAACCAAAAACATTTTAATTCTTGATGCACTTTCAATTTCCTGTTGATGAAAAACATTCTTTTGTATTTCAATGTAAAATGCAAAGCCACCAGCAGCAGGGTATTTTCTTGTTTGTTGTTGCAGGTTCAGAGCATTTCCTTGGCAGTGAAGCACTCCCATTTTAATACACATTTACAAAATGTACCACTTTGAAAATACTGGCACAGTAGCTGAAGGCATAGAGAAGGAACAATCACATTTGATATGTGACATTATTTTGTCAACAGAGCACTCCAGAAGTGGAAATTGCACACATCCCTCTGTACTTTGTCACTATCAAGAAATTGTCTTTTCTTAAACATAAACACTGAACAGTTAAAGCATAACGTAACACAAATGCACAAAAAGCACATTGCTTTCCCTTTCTGACCAGAGTTCCTGGTTGCTCCTGAATGACATCCCGGTGAGGCGAGCAGCTGGTCTGAGAGGTTACTTCCATCGTTTCCGCTGTGGCTGTTAATAAAGTTGTCTGCCAGTCTGCGGGATGAACGATCACGGTTCTTTAAAAGGTTGCGTGGTGGAGAGGGAGGGGCAGTAACTTTAGTTTAACTGCTAGACAGTCGGTGGTAAAAGTAGATGTAGCCTAAGTCTTTTGGAGGCCTTTCTGACAAACACACTTTGTGGTCGTTGTAGATCACCCACCTACAGGAAGACAGAATATTTGTTGTTTTATTTCAGTATGAAATACTTTCAAAATGTCACTTCTTTCAAAGTGGACTGCTATGAGGACAGACGAAATGGGTCAATTTATTTTTTCCATTCAGTCTAAAAAAAAGAAAGAAAAAAAATGCACTGTCCCAGCGAGTTTGAATAATTTATTTTCAGACTTCTGGTGGCAAAAATAATGAATACAACATATAATTTCTTTTTTTTCTTGACATGATTGATATGAAAGTAAAAACGCTTTCTGTTTATGTGATTAACAGGAAGTCCCTCATTGTGATAAACAATATGCTCAGTCAGTTTTGTACCTTTTGTACCACAATCGACTGCATGAATGAAAACTGTGTGCAACTCACCTTCCCTCCTTTTTGATGTGACAAACATAATGTCCAGACATTGTGGATGCTCCCATGTGGCTGATGAAAGCAAAGAGCTCGTAACCTGAAAAAGGGAACATCCTGTTACAGTTGGCTCCTCAGTCCCGGTCTTCAACCACACTGTTTCATCCCCAGCCCTCTGCATTGCTCTTTGTCCCTTTCTCTGGCTCTTCACCAGATGCCCTCAGACTTTCCATCCAGGTGAAAATACCAAGGGCCATGTTGCATGATATTTATTTAATTTTAGAGGCAAGACGCGGATTTCCTTTGTGGGTGAAAACAGCTTTATGTCACAAGTCCATTGTTTTTGGAATATAGGGCCTTCTGAAATCTGTAATGTAATTTCTCCCAGATTCCATGTTTTTCAGTTTAATAGAACTGAATTCTGTGTTTTACAATTTAAGCGCATTTTGTCATCAGAAAGAGTGTGTATCCATGTCGCAGATTAATACCATTTCAAAGATTCAATAACAAAATATTACAAATTGAATCAATATCAATTAATTCATGTAATATGCAATTTTGAAATATTACAATATGGATCTATTGTTTATGGGGAAAATTCACAATGAATGTATTGCAACAGATGAATATTAAAATTCTGTAATACTATTTAATATGAGACAATTCACAATGAATGTATTGTTACATTACATCATGTACTGTGACTTGTCCCCCATCAAACAGGTTATTCCATGACAGACTCCATATAGTGCTGAACACACAGTAGGTAGGTCTGAGGGAGGCTACTCTTATGTGGGCAGCACTCCTGCATGTTTACAAAGCTTGATGGAGGTTTGTTGGAGGTCAGAAATCTCAGAGTTCTGAGTTGCCTGGAATGCAGCACAATTCCCTCATCAGCCACTCACCATTTATACCAACTTACTTCCCTTGTTCACTGTCACAGTTCATCCTGTTTTCCATGTTCCCAGATTTTGCATTTCCATTACCTGACCTATATCTGGCCTGCCTGCCTGTTACCTGTTGGTTGCCTGATTGACATCAGCAAAGTTGGCTTGTGAATGGAAGCCTTGCTGCTTTTGATATGTAGTTTATGTTGCATGGACCTGTATCTGCCCATCTGCCATATGTAAGCTCATTTATGAACAATAAATCATTGGACCGCACCAATGTGCCTGCTTCATCTGCATTTGGCTCAATTCCTGACAAACCCACTCTGACACATTGAGTCACATATAGAATATATTTAACTACATTTAGTAGTAGGCTTATACCATCTGTTACACAATCTGTTACGATCATGTAAACAAAAGGCATTCATCAGTGTACAGATGAGCCGTGGCTATTAAGTCTCTTTTAAAGCCTCCGCACAGGTGGACACAGTAAAATAAAATGACAGTTGCTGATTCACGTTAAAGATCAAGTAGAGCATACAAAACTAATCAAAAAGATAAAATGTACAGCTATATTTAATGTTCAACATTAATTTACAGATTTAACAACAACTTTATTGTTTTTTCTTGACATTTTTTATTTACACTTTTTGTTTTGTTTCAGCTATAAGAGCACACTGTTTACCATTATGAACACTACAAACAGGATCCTTTTATGGCAAGGACAGTTCAGAATATGCTTCTGCACAAATAAATTACAAATAATGAAAAAATAGTTCATCTGCTAATGGGATTTTATGATTTTAACCCACAATTTTGCGTGGTTGTTGTTTAAATTACACTGGTATGCAAGGATGTAGATGCATTATTACATTGTACATATTTTGGTGTTTTGCGTTAAGAGTTAAAAAGCTCCTGAATCATGTTTTTAATGCCACTGTGCCTAAATTTGGTCTGGCAGAGCAGGTCAATGCCCAGGAGCACCACGCTGTATCAGCGCAGACATTAATTGGAGCTGAGGGTAAACTGGCCTGTGAGAGTTCATAACATCTAGGTGAAACTAATCAAGAGGCAGAAAACATCCCCTGTCACATTTCAACTCTAAACACATGTTAATTTCTTTGTAATGCAGGTCTGTCTTGACTGCATCTCTGTTCACATTTCCAAGCTTACTCTTAATGGTACTCAGTTACTCACGTCCTGGTCCATCTTTGACCCGCGGCCCCGATATGTCTCTGTCTGGGGACAGTGTGGAGTCGCTGTGTGAGTTGGCGTTGGAAAAAGCGTTGTCATTGGGTTCTGTGTCAGCCATGTCTGAAAGGGCGTCACTCTCCTCCTCCTCCGGATGGGTGAAGATCCAGTCGAGCGCTCGCTCCAGATTATTGTTCTGAAAGAATGTCTCAAGGTTACCACTTAATCTCACTGAAAACCAAAATGCCTTTAATACAACAGCATGAACTATAAGTCAGTTCAGAAAACCTTTACATTTGCACTGTGGGAGGGACTCTCCCTCTCCTGGGAAAATCAGGAGCCTGCTGTAAGGAAACTGGTGCATAATATTCTAATGACTCAAGCAGCACTTTCTTTTCAAAAATACTAGTAGTAACGGGAAATATTAGCACATAAAAGACATATGGTCTACAGATACAATGCAGATGGGCAATGTATCTCCTCAAAAAAAGGGCAATGCTGAAAATGTTAAAAATGAGAAATAATTTGTCGGGGAAGTGGCAGGCATCCATCTGTGCTAAATTCCCCTCTGAGGATGTTTAATCCAAAATAGAGGTGTGATTCCTGGAGAATGTCTGTCTTGGTTGGAAAATGAAACTGTTTACTTCTTGTGTCTATCCCAGTCAGGTCACTGAGGTTGAAAAAAGTTCCTCCTCCTAATTTTGGGCCGATAATAAACAGGCCGTGAGACCTCTTTCTGTTTCACACCTCCATCTCCCCTCATGAGGAAAATGTGTTAATTTCTTTTTCACTTGAACAACATCATGGATGGCAGGGAGTTTGGTGACATTGAGGATGATAAACAAGGAAGCCTGGTGTCTATTTCTGTGTCTTAACAACAGTGTGCTGGGATATTTTTGCTGAGGTGGCTGTTAAATATGAAATATGAAACATGAAACGTGAGAATCGGGGGCCAACTCACAACAAGTCAACACACTCAGAATAAGCGCTACCCACAGAAGTCTGACTTTCTGGAAGTGGTGCTGTTTCCTTTGTCCGTACAGTCATGGCAGCCATCACTGCACACTCTAGCTACCCTTCCTTTTGTCATCATTCAGAACAAATTACTTTTGTCAAAAACACAATATATCACTTTGTGTGCAGCAGAGGATTTCAGTCTCAGGAGCAGGAGTTGTATTAGACCCACTGTGTTTGCAGCAGCAAATGAAGGAATTAATAAACTTAGGTTGATAAACAATAAACAGACAACTCTTTATAATAAATGTTGAGGATTAAGACTCATATAAATAATCTGCTGGCAGAAATAAATGATTAAAACAAGTCTTGGTGCAGGCTAACAAAGAAAAACAAAGTCATGTGTTAGTACACAAAGTGCAAACATGAACAGAATGGGCAGAAGACTGACTGTGGCTTTGAGTGCCTGGATGCTGTGAGCGCGGGGGAAGCCCATGGAAGTGAGGATGGCGATGCTCTCCTCAGGGGGCGAGTTGCCTAGAAGTGTGGCACCCATGGGGCTGTCACTGGTGGATGGACCAGGATCCATCATGGAGGGCAGAGTGAGAGGTTCTGCAAAGTCTGAGAAAAAAGGGAGAGAATAAAACTGAGATGCTGTAGCTCTCTATTTATTTTTAACCCCACATGTACACATAAAGCCATATTAAAACGTGAACACAGTAGAGGCACAGACAGCTGCTTCCACGAGATACTTCTTAGTACATGTCTCTACAGCGATCAAGTGTTTTTCTGTTTAATATTTTCTTTAACACAAGTAAAACTCATTTTAGAATTTTCTGGGAAGTTCGTGTCATCATCAACATCTCTAACTATGGATCATCTAGTGAGTATTTTTTTAAGAAACAAAACATCTTGAAAGGTGAAACACAGATCCCTGATATTACTGCTGTTCAGAAGAATCCCCACAGGAGGAAAATGGCATGAATCTACATCAATTCAGGAAGCATCCCCACTTGAGAATACAAGCTTTCTAATTTCTAAGTCAACCGCAATGCTTTGAGCCCTTTCAACAGTTTCAAATGAAAGTGAAGAGACCCTCAACCTGGCAACAAGGACACTTTTACTGTAATTACTCTGCTGTTGGCCATAAACAGAGCCTTCATTACTTGCCATAAATGAAAATGCACTTATCTCCCACTATCGTCTCTATCTCGCCCTAATTGACTCGTGTCCTTTCGATTGCCCATAACACAGTTTTTATGAGACAGGGAGACTTGCAGGCCAAGTAATAAGATAACTGAACCGTGTGCATTTGCATGTTAAGCTAAATTATTGTTAAACTGGTTGTTATTATTTAACTTCTAGCATAAACTTTGACAGCTTCAAACTGTCTTTCGATCCCATCACAGCCTTTATTAAAGTTTATATGAACTCTGGTCCAATTCAATGAGGCTCATTTTCAGTTTTTAACTTCACTGAAAAATAATCATGATAAATCAGTATAATAATTGAGTCGCCTTGCCTGCTTAGTGCACCTCTTATAATACAGTGCCATTAAGTTACCTTTGTAAATGCAACACGTTCACCTCAGCCAAAAAGATAGTTATGTGGTACTGTATCTAAAAATGATGAAGTGAAAAGTTAAGTTGTAAAAAAAAAAAAAAAAATACAAGTTGAAGTAATGCTAATGGGAAAGTAAAGAAACTGAACAAATGTGGGGGAGGAATAACAAGTAGTAACACTTTACTGACGCTTTTGAGCCTGAATGCAGCCCATTTTGCAGATGCATTAAGCCCATTTAAAAACTAACAGGCAGGGGACTGCTCTAATTTCCCTCCACTGTAGAGGCCTATTAGAGACAACCAGGGAAATAAGAGTGACAAGAGTCGACGCCTCAGGGGAATGTCTCCACTACTGAGAGGCTTTAAAAGAGACAAAGTCAACTTACAAAGTTTCCGATGATCTCACACACAAACATGCAGAAATAAACACCTGCAGTACACAAAGGGATGCAAAATCTGACACTTGCAAAAACGACTGACAGTAATGGAAGAAATGGAGATGGAACACTTCTCTCACTTTGAATTACCTTCGGGTTTTAAAAATTTGTATGGGTCCCATACAAATAAACGTGCCTTGGCTTTGGATACTTGCTGCAGTTTTTTGTTGCCGTAAAAAAAAATAAATCACAAGCTTCACATGTGAGCTGAACGTCATGTGACTGCTCGTGTTGCCTTATGAAGAAGCCTCTGCGTTTCTTTTCCTCGCTCATTCCCTTGAACTCAGTGCCCACATCTCATGCTCACTTCTCAAAGTCTGTGGACTCAGCTTATTGAAATTGCTGAAGTGTGGCTCTTTAAGTGCAGCTGCTGTTTAAATTATTTGACACTGGTATTTTTGGTTTCTCTGGGTTAGGATTACCTCTTCAACCCTAAACACTCACCCCCCACACCCCATTTCTTGCCATGACTATTTTGTCTTGACTATTTTTGATCATTAGACCCTTACCATGAATTTGGACATAATGTTTTGAAGACTTAATTAAACTGTTGAACTGTTTGAAGGGACCATACTTTTAAGGTTTCAGTTAATTGCTTGAATATTTTAGCTTTACTTAATACATAACTGGAGCCAGCTGTACAGTTATAACCTTTTTAACACTACTGGCAGCGATCACACTGAGCAGCGGCTGAAGGAAGCGATGCAGCAGAATAAGAAAAGCTATGTGCTACATGACTTCCCGGATACATTTGTGTCGACATATCAGACCTTTTTGAACCTTTCAGCAACACTTGCCTCCACTGTAAACTGTCTATTGAATCATACACTGAAGTGACCATCTTTGACACTACCTGCAAACAAACACATTTTAATTTATGTTAAACTATGAAAAAGTGTACAGACTTTTCTTTCTGTTGTACCCTAATGCCTACAACTCCATCAGCTGTGTATTGTTTTCATTCATTTACTTTAAGCTGATAAAGGCCTTGAAGAAAAAGTATAAGAATTTGTGTTTCTGGATCTCTCACCACTTTTGTTCCACTGAAGGCAGTGAAGTTTCCTTACCAGGCTCCTCCATGTGGGCTATGATCCAGTTGAAGGCCATCTCAGGGCCCATGTTGCCTGTGTAGTAGACCGCCTTCCTACAGGCCTCCAGCGGAAAGCCCATCTCTGCCAGCTGCATAACTGCCGCCTCGTCTATTTCTGGAGCTGGGGACACAACAAACTAAAACATCAATAACTAAAACATAGCAGTTGCTGATTCAACACAACCGGTAACCTTCCGGTTTAAACAACCAAACAGATTTGCTGTGACTCTCTCTCTTCGGGCCTCATTAAACAAAGAGACCAGAAAAGAATCACCCCCGGGAATACTTCTTTATCGAGGGATGATTTATCAAGGAGAGAAATGAGTCTGGCTAAAACAAGAAGAGCCATATGGAAAAGTAAAGTTTGTCTGGAAGTAGAGACCAGCTGCAGCACCTGCTCAAGTATAGCCCCATAGCATTCATCACTATTGCCTGGTGACCAAAATACATTTTCCCCAAATATAACTTATATAAATGTTAAATATTCATTTACATAGTACTGTAGCAGTAACTGAGAGGAGAAATGAAATACTCACAGTCTATGGAGCCCATGGAGTTATCTAAAAGATAGAGAAGAAACTTATTTTAGGTGAAGGCCCACAATCAGGTAACTGGGTTTATGAATTTTTCTTTTGTTTGTACTTTCACTTGTAAGAATGTTAAACAGTTAAATATTACAGATAACATGCTAATCAAACTAGAGAGAGAATTATCCAAATTTTGGGTTGGTAACACCATGGCAGGATTATCCCACCAAGGGCCCCAGAGCAAATGTTAAGTGCTGGGTCCCTTTCTCACCCCTCTTTATGTATTTTGTTCAGCATTCCTACTTGAATATTACATTTTACCCAGGTTTGCTGTGAGATGGTTTGATTAATCACAAACAGTTTAGGAATATACACCATCTAAGCACAAGATCAGCTGAAATAATTAAGGTCTTAAAACTAGATTTTGACCAACCTCAGAGTAAGACTATGAAACTAACCTTTGAAAGAAGATATAAATTCTTCTTACAAATGAAGAGTTAAACTCAGAACATATCAGAACATATTCACTTCAATTAAATGTAAATGCTTTATTGGTTTGCTGACTTTTTGACTCTTTTCTACTTATGCTGTTGATAACTCGACCATTACCATAGTCCCGTAATTGCAACTTCATGTCAAAAATTATATAGGTTCACTTTATCGTGCGGTATCAAGTATTATATGGTTGTCCCTTTACAGATAAGGCCGATTCAAGTTAGCTGCAAGACGGGCAGAAAACGTGTTTGGCTGGGCCTTGTCACCACCCGCAATGAAGAGACTGATCGACCCCCACTGTTCCCAAGCACTGCAATCACAACTTGAGTGAGTCCCGCTCCTTTTAAACGAGCTTGATTTTGATGCCTTGCCAACTGTGTTACTCTGGACAATGAAATCTTAGCAGTGTCTGTCACTAACAGAGATGGGGACTCGAGTTAGAGACTTGGACTAGAGTGCGGCTTAAGTCGCACACACAGTGACTTCAGACTCGACATGAGACCCGTCCTCAAAAGACTTCAGACTCGACTCGGACTCGAGGTGCGGGACTCGTGAACAATGTTTATTTTTTAGGAAACTTCTGATGAGCCTGCTGTTATTCCCTCCCTGCATTACCTATAACCTGCCTACATAACACATAGCATCTGCTGCACGCAGTTGCAGTTACAAACACCGGTGTCGTGCCAAGGTAGTTATCCCATCCCAGACTGTCGGGGATGGGATAACTACCTACGGTCAGCTATGACCTATGAGAGGTTTACTCCGACTGTCGTTCCTTATGAAAAGATGAATGAGCGTTTGTTTACTTGCCAAACTTGTGGTGGTCGATTAACATAATTATTTACGTCCCGCTGGCTGTCATGATGTTAATTATTACCGTTGGCTGGAAAGAGGTTACAGGTTTATTTTTGATCATGTCACTTACAGTTTTATTTAGTTATAACATTACACTGGTTTGAGAGTGGGGGATGTGTTGACTTACAGTAGTTTAAGCTGTAATTGATTGCATTGTACATTACATGGTTGTGCCCTGTTTGTTGACTTACAGTAGTTTAACTGTAGACACATTGTACATTAGGCTACTCTTAAAAACAGGTTACAGTTTATTGGTTTGAGAGTCTGCATGGTGTGTTGACTTGCAGTAGTTTATAAGCAGTCATTAACTGCACTGCACATTACATGGTTGTGCTCTGTAAGTTAAAAACAGACAGGTTTATTGTTGATGTCACAGTTTTGTTAAGTTAACGTTACACTAGGTTTAAGAGTCTGGGGAGTGTGTTGCCTTACAGTATTTAATAAGACGTCAATAATTGCATTGTACTTTACATGGTTGTGCTCTGTAAATGAAAAACAGGTTACAGTTATTCCTTATAGCTATGCAGTTTTATTAGCAACCTGGATTGAAAGCAGCAGGTGATACAGCATTCGCAATAACCACGAAAGACTTGAGACTTGACTTGGACTCTAGCTCAAAGACTTGTGAGCATCTCTGGTCACTAGTAATCATTGAGGAGGCACATCCATAAATTATTTGAAGATGCTGGGTAACAATTATCTGCACAAAAACACATACACTACTGTCTCGTTCCCAATTCCTCTTTTTACTCTACACGTATATGACAGCCTTTTTGTTTTTTTTGTTACTAGTACTGTACCTGAGATGTTTTAAGTACTTGCAATGAAATAATGACTCAATAAAGTAATTTTTAAAGTCTTGCTCACTCGTGCGCTTCCTCCCTTTCTCTCAAGAAAATTATAAATAAGATCCTTGCACAGCTTTTTCCACAAAAAAAAGACTTTGATTTCGAAGGAGACGAAATGATTATCAAAAAAACAAAAACAAATCCACAAATCAATATCTATATGGTTTGAGCAGTTTTTAATTGTTTTGTGCTTTAGAAAAATAGAATTACAAAAAGGCATGACACATTTTTTAGTATCTTCCATTATCTTAATAGCCTGGAATCGTTGAGTGAATGGATGATACACAGACCAATGAGAAATAATGTGGTTCAAGCAGCATACAGGAAAACACATTTTTGTGATGCTGTGTAATCAATGAGAAGCACTGAAGCCTTTTGGAAACAGAAGGGTGAGCAATGATTAATCGCTGCTGATGCCAGCCGGGGGATAATGGGCCGGTGGTTAATTTGCAACCGACAAAACTCATCATATAAATGAGAAATAAATAAATCAGAAAATTTATTGAGAACAGCACATCATTTCCTCTGACCTCTTTTCATTTCACGGTTTAAACCACATGACTGTCTGTAGAGAGAGAAGCTCAGACAGAAGTCAACAGGGGGCAGGTGCGAAACAAGAGATTCAAAAGACTCTACCGCCACAAACTTACTACATCCAACAAACATTTACATATATTTTCATGCATCGATTTTACTGTGTCCCTCTAAGATAGTAGTGTAGCTTACTGCTGTCAGACGTAGATATGCAATACTGCCTAAGCAACGTAGTTTCAGCTCAAAGAAAGAACGCTTTAATGTGCGAGAGTTTTACGTATACTGCAATCTTCCAAGAAGCCAATTCCATGTTTACAGCACAAAACATACAGTCCTGAAATATTAAGGCTCACTCAGACAAACATGTTCAGACTTCAGTTTCGTCCTTTGAGTTTCCTGTCCTGAGAAACAGCCGGCTAAAAGATTCTGCTCTCAGAAAAAAACCCCTCCTGTGCCTGCCAACGTGTGAATCACAGCAAAGGCTGCTTGCAGATGTTACTGTGTCTTTGCTCCGTGGACCCCTTTTTGTGTTTGGAGCTTGAGACAGAACAGAACACTTTGTGCTTCACGCCTGCTAAAATATTAAGGAGTACACTGATAACTTGATGTAGCTGAACTTTGCAAACGACAAAAGGAGGAATAAAAGAATAAGAATTACAAATCACAGAGGAGACAGACACAAAAAAAGCTGAACAAAAAGGAGGGATGTTGTAGTTTTGGCCTTTAAGAAGAAAGACAGATAAAGATGCACTGTATGTTATACTGGAAATATCACTAAGAAAGCAGTCTAATGCAACTAAGTATTGAAAAAAGTGAATTGAAAAAACAATTGTGCTTGTGCTCTAAAACACGTGAGCCTACAGTAGGTTATTCTCACAGCAAAGGGAAATCCATTACAAGGGAATCTCATTAAATCATTAGAACTTTAAGACTTTACACACTGTGTACTCAACAACTTTTTAGTAATTGACTGAGCAGCCTTTCCTATGGGATTCAATATGCCCTTAAGAGAAAACTTGTGTGGCTTTGAGCAGAACATCATATTAAAGACAATTTCACGGATCATTTGTCTCAGTCACAAAAATACCCTACACCCCCTGAAAAGGGTGCAATTTGATATATACTCATATATTAAGAGGTATTCTGTACACTTCATGTATAGTATATAATTAGAGTGGAAAAAAGTGTTTGGCTATCTTTGTCAAAGAAAAAAAACTAAAAAAACAATTGCTCAGGGAAAATAATGCCCTTTGAAATTAATAAGAGGACTGTGAAATTTAACATGAAGGGCCAAAAACTCCCCCTGTTGTAAGAGTCTGGTATTTGCATTCACACATGCAAATATTGCTGTAGGGCTGTAGGTGACTCATGGGAGCTAATGACCAGGGGATCTTTCTCAGTGAATTCTGGGTGAGAACAATGGAGCACTGTCTGAGGTAAAAACTGCAGAATATATTTGCAGCAGAACCAATGATTACTTGCAAATATGTAGTAGAAATTAATAAAACACAAAATGTCAGATTAAAAGGGGGGGAAAATGCCCTTTACATTATCCTAGTTGTAATCCCAGAGATACCTTGTTGAAAAGTACAACAAAAGGTGTGCTATACCAACTGACATATCTGTCATTGCACACACAAACTGTATGTCTTTGCATAAACATAAACAAACACACACACACACACACACACACACACTCGACCCATTCCCACCTTAATTCACTCGTTGTGTAAAATAGATATGTTCCGTACCTCTTGTGTCCTCAGGTAGCACGATGGGAGGCATGAGGTCAGGCAGCTCCTCTTCACCCGCCTGCAGTCCCGTAGCCCGCAGCCGGCTCAGATCCAGAAAGTCTGGAACATCTATGGCCAAGTCTGTACATAGAGGAGACAAATAATATATTATATCATATCAGAGGAATGCATTGACATGGATGGTGAGCATAGCCTGTGCTTTCCTCCGAAGGTGCATTTCCAAAAGTATCTTAGGGCGATGATGATCTTAGCCTATAGAGCAGTGGCAGTATCCTTTTTAAAAGATACACATTTTTATCTGTGGCATTTTTAAATCATTGTTATTTTTGAATGAAACATGAAAGAAATATACTGTTAAGAGGAGCTACATGCAGCCCCTGTTGCAGCATGACTTCAGCCCCAGTGAGCTGTTCGTGTAAGTGACATTTTAACCACAAAACATGACTGTGATGGTGGGCCACATAGATCATGATTTATAAGAGATAATTTTGCAAAGCCAATTTAAGGTGATCTGGGTGAATTTTGCCGAATCAAAAGCTGCAGCCAGCCTTTACAGATTGAACAGGATGAGAGATGGGGTAGTTTATGAATATGTGTCAAGAATTGCAGGAGAAGCCATTCACGAGCTGGACAAAAATGTACTTAAGCAGCAGTTTCACCTGCTACTGTACATGCCATGTGAATTGCAGATAGATGCTGCCCTCTGCTGGGCATATTCAACATTACAAATATTTATAATTAAACAACATTGGTGGAGGCCAGTAAAAGACCATTTAAATCCCATTAATCAGTGAAGGGAGACAAACACTTACCTAGTTTCTTCGGAACCCAGTCAACCCCAAATGTGAATTTCTTGATCTGCAAAATCAGATACTCTGGGAAGGTGGAGAAACGAGAAGTTCTGCAGAGGAAAATAACATTTTAGTATCTTCAACCAAGTCCAGTTGCCCTTGATTTTAACCTTCTTTGGATAACTATGACGAGGATGACTGAGAACCTTCACAGACAATAAAAAAAAATTTATGAACACAGCTGATTTTAATTTAAAGATGTGTACCGAAAAAACACTTGTGGTGTAGAGAAGTCATTACAGGCTGAGGAACAGGCGGCCCCTTTGCTTACTTGACTCCGGCTGACTTGGCCTGCAGCGCTGAGCTCCAGAAGTCGGGGACATTCTCCGGCTCTGTGAAGGCCTGCAGGCATGCGGTGAAGGGGATCCGCGCTCTCACCGGCTCAGGGGGAGCTCGCATGTTCTCCTCAGCGTCCTTCCGCTTGGCCTCGTATGCCAGCAGCTCCTCTGGTAGAATGACAACAAAGAGCGCTGAGCTGTGTAAAATAAGTGTTAACATCTACAACGCCCCACAGTACTTAGTATTTAAAAACTAAATTTGAGTGAAATCACAGGTGTGTTCATGTACCATTTAGGATAGATAGCTCACTAAGGTCACATTTGTTTATACAAATTACACCAACATTGTCTTAATTAAAAGGACAACATTACAATAACATTAGCTACCGCTATATTGCCTTTCAATAGCACATAACATTTGTCATATAATATCTTACGTCAAGTCAAGAATGTGTATGCAATCACTTTTTCTTTCTGAACTACACAGTTCTCAGTCAGGATGTCTGTGCCCTTTCAGAGAAGGACCTGCTGTTTCTCCCAGCGGCTGGTGCCACCTGAGCCCAGCATCACGCAAGCTGTACCAACCAGAAGCAGCTGTGGCTTGCTACTGCAGCTGAACATTTTGTGTGTGTGTGTGTGTGTGTGTGTGTTTCTGTGTGTGCATGTTTGTGTGTGTGTGTGTGTGTGTGTGTGTGTGTGTGTGTGTGTGTGTGTGTGTGTGTGTGTGTGTGT
>JAPMOB010237687.1:0-11517 GCA_029875015.1 Lepomis gibbosus
TTCATTTAGCAAATTACTGTCCCATTTAGAGGAAAATAGACAATAAATAAGGATATGCTTTGGGGCGGGGAGACCTTGTGTCTGACAAGTGAGCAGTCAGGCATAGCAATGCTGTAGCTCTCCCCAGCTCAGCCCGAGTTATCAGATTACACAAATACACTAAATATTAAATCAAATAGACCTGTAGCCTACTCTTTTCTACTCTTACCAAAACTTTTGATGCATTAAAATTTTACACTACTGCAGGGTTTTACTTGTAAACACTGACTCATTAACACAATTCTTTTATAAAGTGTGAATTATCTAAAGATAATGTACAGCCATCCAACAGTTAACTGACTCAGGACCACCTGGCCACTACACCTGCATGGTCTTCTTGTTGCAATAAAAAAAGTATTGCATTAAACAGTCAGAGAACATACAAGTAAGGAGAAACATTACATCATGTAAAAGCAGCACATGTAATATGGTGGTGACATCTAATTTAAAAACTAGGCTATAAACAAGATATATGGTCTATTTGATTTAATATTTAGTGTATTTGTGTAATCTGATGACTCAGGCTGAGCTGGGGAGAGCTACAGCATTGCTATGCCTGACTGCTCACTTGTCAGTCACAAGGTCTCCCCGCCCCAAAGCATATCCTTATTTATTGTCTATTTTCCTCTAAATGGGACAGTAATTTGCTAAATGAACATCTTTCCAATCTCAGTATGTGGACCTACTTTGCTGTTTTTAAAATAGGCTACTTACTGACCAAAATACTGTAAAGAACACTATTTTACCATGTGTACCACACTACTTTTACATGTATGCCTAATATTTGTTTACTTTTACTCAAAATATAGGTCTACGTAGTAATTTTGTATATTTTTGTTTTTTTACTATGTATTTTTGGCTTGTTATAAGTATTTCCACCACTGATAAATGTTTTTGAAAGCAGAAAAAGTCAGGTGACGGTAAAGAGACGCATGCGCATGTATGAGGGGGTTGAGAAGTCACGCATGCGCAAGGCAGACTGAAGCATTTCCTGTCAAGATGGCGCTGAGCAGAGGAGCAGGGCTGTGGAGGGCATGCAGCACGTTGATACCCAGATACCCGCTCCTGTTCCCTGCAGTTGCCCGAACACAGAGCTCCGTGAGCCGGGACCTGGTGCCCCTGACCTCCCTGTCTAGGCCGCCGTGGCCGGAGCCGGCGATCGTGGTCCCGGAGGAGGAGCGGAGCCGACACGCAGCGGTGGTGAGCACCGTGAACCAGATTATCGACCAGCAGGACTTCGGCCGGCTGTTCGCCGTCGTGCACTTTGCCAGCCACCAGTGGAAGGTCACCACAGAGGACCTGATCCTGATCGAGAACCACATCGATGCGGAGTGCGGGGAGCGGATCCGGATGGAGAAGGTGCTGCTGGTCGGCGCGGAGAACTTCACCTTGATCGGCAGGCCTCTGCTGGCCAAGGACCTGGTCCGGGTCGAGGCCACCGTGATCGAAAAGACCGAGTCCTGGCCCAAAGTCCACATGAGGTTCTGGAAGAGACACCGGTTCCAGCGCAAGAGGATCATCATCCAGCCACAGACGGTGCTGAGGATCAACAGCATCGAGCTGGCCCCCAGACTGACATGATGATGATGATGATGAAGGTGAAGAGTGGACTGTGTCACACACAGACTGAGGGTTCATTTGTTCCCATTGATTATAAATAAATATGCAAACGAACACGTGAAGGTCGGGGACCCGGTTCACGTTAATGCGGCAGCAAACCCAACGTGATTCTCTGGACCGGGTTTCTGCAGAACTGTTGACTGGATACTGCTGTAAATAAAGATCCATCTTTTGCAAAGTACTGATATTTAATAGGTTTCTTTTGGATTTTGAATTCTTTTCTCTTTGAATTATTCTTCTTCAATACAAGACTCCTGAGTCTAAACAAGAGGCGAACGGAAACATTTAACCACAGGCACTGAAAGATGAAAGTTTAACTGATAACCATTTGTAATATCAAACATTTTGTAGATATAAAGATTTTTTCAAATTATTTAAAAGGTTTCTATTGATTTTAAATTCTGAAAATATTAAAAGGTGTTAAAGACCTACATGTGTCATGCAGGTAAAGTTTCTCAAATTCAGTCTTGTAAATCTTTAAATCTCGCTGTGCATTAGAAAAGAAACCAACATCATACTTTCATTAGAGAAAAACATATTAGTAGATTAATGTTAGTAAGTTGGTTGAAAAACAAATATATAATCACAAATATTTTCTGAAATCTCCCCTAACTCTTTAGCAGGTAAAAACACAAAATGTTTGCTGGTTTCAGATTGTCAGGATTTTCTGGATTTCTATATTTACTACACATGAAAAGTTGATTGATTTGATGAAGATTAGTCTGTCAGAAAAATAATAGCTGTAATGAGGAGTCTCTTTTTTTACTGGCTTTAGAAAATGAGTGAGTAAAAGGTTTGATGTTTGCATGGGCATTTCAATATGGCTGGGTTTTACATTCATATTTGTCATATAATCATTATTATTCTTCAATACAAGGCTACAAGGTGGTGAATGGAAACATTTAACCATTAATTTACTTTATAAACCATCTAAAACTGCAGTGTTTTAGTGTAGCGTTTCTGTTTGTTTCTCAAGTACTGATCAGAAATAGAAATAGAATAGAAAATATAGAAAGACATATATATAGATTTTCCATTTTACAGATGAAAACATAGGCGGCACAGTAGTTAGCACTGTCGCCTCACAGCAAGAAGGTCGTGGGTTCAAACCCCGGTTGCCCCGGGTCTCTCCATGTCCAAAGACAGGTGGCTAACTGGTGGCTCTAAATTGTAAGCGTAAGTGGTTGTTTGTCTCTGTGAGGCCCTGCGATTGACTGGTGACCTGTCCAGTGTGTAACCTGCCTTTCGCCCAGTGTCAGCTGGGATAGCCCCCCCCCGCGACCCTGTACGCATTGGATAAGCGATTGACGACGGATGGATGGTAGATGAAAACACAAAATATATTATCAATTAATTGTTGCGGCCTTGTGGAAAGGCTGCAAAAACTGTTGTCACACAGCATCTGCTGCTGAGAAAACAAATGTAAAAGAGATTAAGATACATTAGGATCTCTGTCTTTGTAATAGTATAGGAACCTTGTTTAAACATCATTAGGACGCATTTATAGCCTGAATTATAGTCAGTTAAGCTGCATTTCTCTCAGAGCTACTAATGAAAAAAGAAACAGTTAACAGTGCTCGTTAACGAGGTAATCAAGCTTCTCCATCAGCCTTCTGGCAACAAGGTTGAATCTGAAACAATAAAAAAAAAAATCACCCAGAGACAAAAACATTTAAACAGTCTGCAAAACAACTGCTTTATTTAGAAACCTGATTGAATCGTCTCTGGAAAGCAGGAAGCCCGGCTCGGCTGTTCACCCCTGCAGAAGACGGGATCTGAAGGCACTGTTGAACATTTCTGCTCAGTGGTCGCAAGTTTACTCGTAAGCTGATGTTTAAACCGGGAGCTTGTCCAACAGGCAAGAAAAAAAAAGAAGAAAATAACAGTTGCTACTAATGTTAACAGGCCGGTGGCAAATTCAGCAGCATCTTCACCTTCACAGACGTCCCAATGAAAATCAAGCTCTCCCAGTAACAACAAAGTACCATAATCCTTTCGCTCATGCTTTCCTTTACGTCCAACAACAAACCCGCCCTGTAGGAAAGTTAAGGTCATTTTAAAAAAATGGCTGTATTGCTGTAAGTTTTTACACATTTAAACCCCAAACACATCCTGCGTGGTGTCGATGTGCAGAGATAAGACAAGCGGTTTCTTTCATTTACAGGCCGAGACGAGAGTCGGCCACAATACTTCATGTTTGAATGCTAAACTTGATTTGAAATAGAGCTGCAACGATTAATCGATTAGTCGTCAACTGTTGATAATCGATTAATCGGTTTGAGTAAGTCAAAATTCTCTAGCTTCATAAATGTGAATATCTTCTGGTTTCTTTCCTCTGTGACAGCAAACTGAACACCTTTGTGTTGTGGACAGAACAAAACATTTAAAAAAGGAGGTCATCTTGGGCCCGATCGACATTTTTCAGACCAAACAACTGATCGAGAAATTAATAGACTTTGAAAAATAATCGTTAGTTGCAGCCCTAATTTGAAGAATCAGGATGAAGTTTAAAAGGTTTGGTTCAAGTTCATCTTAACACAACACACAGATCCCTTGTGTTCAAGGTAAGACAGTTATGGGACCAGGACGCTTCTCAGCCACATCTCAGTGAGGACACTTAATGAGTTTTTGAAAACAGGCTTTAAATGGAGTTGGTTTGTCCAAAGTATCTGAACTTAAACGTGTCCAAGCATTTGTGTAACTTTCTGTAAACAAACAATTTCGACGATTACTCACACCTGCTAGGAAACTAGCAGGATTTGAATTACTCAAGATCTACTTCTTTCACCTCTCGTGTCATGTGCAACACCAAGAATGCCTCCAAGCATCTGTTATCCCCATCTGTACGATTCAACACATCAAGACTTAGCCTGGGAACCAGACGAATCTCCTGAGTTCATATTTTGTTTGCTCTGGTAGATACATCTGGCCCCTCCTTCTCATTCAAACCGGCACCCACCTGTCCTGGAACCGATCGGGCCAATCACAAACATTTATCTAATACTGGGCGGGTTAGACACGATGACCGACAAGAGGAGCGTCAACGGTCCGGATTTGAAAAGTCACATGTCACTGTAGTGGGTCTGTGAAGCACCAGGGTCACAAAACAAGGCAATGAAGCCGCGTTGGGAAGGGATCACTTCACGACTAGTATGAACAGGAGGGACGATAACAGTAACCACTCTGATGTATGACTGTTGCATTAAGAAAAACCCAAACCTTTCTTAAGACTCCAGAAATGTCTCTAACTTGGCCTTTTGGGTGAACTGCAGTTCAACAGAGAAAATCACAAAGGCCCAAATTTAGGCCATGACTGCCCCCCCCGTGCGTCACCTCCATACGCTTCATTCTGTCTAACAGGGTAAATGTTATTTTGTCATGTCACCAAACATAAAGACTTTTCTGATCAGTCGGGCTTCACTGGTGATTTCAGCAGCGACCCGTCAACAAGCTTTAACTTGCAAGTTAAATTTTTAAAAACTTGTATTGTTTTTAACTGTATATAAAGATGGATGACTTGATAGCTCCCAAAAAGTGTAGCCAAAACACCCTGCTCGCCCTTGCATAGACCATAAACCATGCGTTAGATTTTACTTAGTTATTTAATTAGTTATTGGATGCTATAAAAATGGGGTTTCACGTCATGATTGACAGCTGAGCCTCATGACTGAATCGGCCAGGCGTACAGCGAGTCTAGGCTCCAAAAGCGTCGTCCATCTTTATATATAGTCTATGTTTGATCACAGGGAAAGGAATTGTTAAAATGCCAGAATTGTTAATAGAGTTTGGTGCGACATTTTCTCATCCATTCATACAGCATGAAAGAATTCTTTTTTATGCACCAAGGCTGACTGAGCCAAATAAGCAGAATCACCTCCTTCTGTCGCAGCAGCAAGGCAGGAAACCGTTTTCAAAACAAAATCTCAAGTATAATTTTCAAAAGTCCGATTAGGATTGTCCAAAAGATCGACTCCTCTTCCTGAAAGTCCTCCTCTGCCTCATTAGGGGATTGCCCTGGATTTTGTCCGTCTTCTGAAGTGTATAAGCCCTTATCAAACGGGTCCGGGGGCACCATCTGATCGTAAAACACTCGCATTTCAAACTCGCTCTCTTTGTGAGACGGATGGCCGTAAATGCCGATGCCCACGGGCCTCGCAAAGTCCCCAGGCACCACCACCACATCCTGGCCGCAGGTGACCGACTGCAGCTTGTACGTGTCGAAGCTCGGCCGCAGGGTTTTATCTGACACGTAGAGGTCCGCGTCCCCCTTGAGGCTTTGCATGTGCAGGATGATTTTTCCATCGTGGTTGAGGCGCAGGTAGCTGTAGTTCCCGGCCCCGATGTGGCCCTGAACCACATGGAGCAGCACCCAGTCTTCGGGGACGCCGTCGTCCTCAGAGGAGTTCAGGAAGCCTCTTACCTGGGACAGCAGGAGGCCAACGACCAGAGCGCTGCAGCTCAGCATCATGGCGAAGGCATCAGTCAGTCAAACACCGCCTGGACGACACCAGACAGCCTGACAACAAGGACGACGAAGAAAGAAAATAACACAAAAAGAATTTAACTACGGCTCCAACTAATGATGCATTTCATCAATTATCTAGTATTTAAAATATCTGACAGCAGTGAAAAATGCTGATCACAAAAGGCACCTTTTATTCATTAAAAAGGTGGATTTGAAAAAGCAAATGTTTGGCATGTTTTTTATGGATTACTTGTTAGGTAAATTTTCTCACACTACACTATTCAGATGGGTTAAAACATTTTTTACAGGAACATAATTTTATTTATTTGCCAAGTTATATTAAGGAAGTTATTGAGCAAGTTTTATTGTTTATTTGTACCCACTTTGGACAATCTGGGACCAAACAAGATGAAAGAAAACAGCACATCATACAAAACACTAGGGCAACAACTAATAATTATTTTCATTATCAATTAATCTGTCTATCATATTCACAATTAATTGATTAGTTCTCCATCTATAAAATGTCTATCAGTGTTTCCCCAAAGCCAAAGATGATTTTCTCAAATGTCTTGTTTTGTCCACAACTGCAAATGTCTACTGTCACAGGAGTAAAGAAACCAGAAAATATTTACATTTAAGAAGCTGAAATCAGAGAATTTAGATTTTTCCTTAAAAATATGACTCCTACAGATTAATCATTATCAAAACAGTTAATTCAATTGTTAACAACTAATCGTAGCAGCTCTACAAAGCACTGACAGGTGAACACACTACAGTTACAAATACAATGTGAATATAAAGGGTGTTTGTGACTTTTGGATCATATGTGATGTGGCCCAAAACAAATCTTGGCAGTGACTGACTGATCTGAGCAACACTAATGATATAAATAATGATTAGTATGACTAAACCGATTAATTGTTTCGTCTATAAACAGGTCAATAAATTGCGAAAAATGCCCATCACAATTTTCCCTGAGCCCAAAGTGATGTATTCAGATTGCTTTTTTGGTCCAGTCACCAGTCCAAAACCCAAAGACTTTTCATTTTACTTTCAATTATGCCAAATAACAGCAGCAATTTCTTACATTTAAGAAGATAAAACTAGTAATCGATGATCAAATTAGCGGCTCTATCCACTAAGGCAACAGGTATCGATGTAAAATAAAAAGGAAAAGCTCACAAAACGAAAGTAGCCAAGACTTCGTTTTTAACACGCCGCATTCAGTAGTTTTGGTTTCCTGCTAAAGATGAAACTCATTAACCAGCGAAAACCTGAGCCCCCGCTTTCTCACTGTTCAGTGAAATGTGAGTCTGAAAGAGCTAAAAATAAACTCACCGGTGAGTCTGACCTTTGATACGAAGGAAAAACTGACTTCAACGGCTGTTAACGTCTTTTTCACTAACCGCTCAGCTCGTATTCGCCTTAACGTACAGCTTCATGACTTACAATCGAGACACGTGTTGAAGTTAAACATTAAAACAGTCCTGTATATTTGTTTATCGACAACTAACTAAAACCGATTCGTCCCAATAACTTAACGCTGACTTTTGAGTTGAAGGCTAAACCTGCTAGCACGACACCTGTCAGCGGTTTCAACCTGTACAACCAAATAAACATAACGTTACATGTTAAAATAAAGAAGTATTCGGTTATATAACCTTCTTACCTGTTATCTCACACTGCGCTTAGTATAAAGCAGTCTAGCGTTAACCCGAGTTAACAGCAGGCTACTTACTTATCTAACTAGCTTAGCTTCTTAACACACAGTTAGCTATCCCGCAGCTAACCTTCCTGCTAGCTTGCTCAGTTTGAGCTAAATCCGCACAAGTTTCCGGAAAAGAGAAGCAGCCGAATAACTTAAAACTTCCTAATTAAGTCAGGATGTTGTTATTAAACATGTATTAGTACGTAGGTTAACGCTCCCACTCTGTTTACCCACATTGCTGTCATTTCCTAACCAGCATCTTCGTCTGAACACAGCAACCTGCTGGAAACAAAGTTCACTTCTTCACTTCCTTTTCCTTTAGCAGAGAGGCGCTCGCTGGCGCCACGGGCCGGCGACACCTGCAAACCACACCCACAAGCATCCGATTAAACTGTAACCATGTGGTCAGTCTTTAGGACAATCTACAAACTGATCAAATGACCAAGAGAATATTATGCAAAACGTTTTTATCCAAAGGCCATTATCACAGCCTGGGATATTTCAATGAGCAGCAACAACAGTGATTCATGTGCATTTTTTTTTACTGCAGTCTCACATTAAAGTAAATAATCTCAACTCATTTGTCATGTAAAATGTTCAATATTGGGTTTTATTGAGCCTACATCCTGCCAGTTATGAAATGACTAGTCACCCTCGCAAAGCTGCATATACTTAGTAGGTAGCCAGACTTTGTTTTACTTTCCCCTGCAGCGCTGCAAGATGCCCATGTTTTTATGAGAGAGTGCGTGTGTGTGGGGTGTGCAGTGTGCATATGATAAGGATATATTCTAGACCGGCTTTGAACTCAACTTCAAATGCAAGCTCACGTTTTATCTCTGTTAGCATAAAACAGAGCAAATGCAGTCAAAAATTCCATAAGAACCACGTGCTCCTGGCTCACAAGGTCATGCAATGTGCTCAGGTACACTCCTACAGGACACAGACACACCCAATCTTCAAAGCTCAGCACGTTGTAACTTATATACAGAACTTTCTAGTTTGAAGGGTTGCGTGTGCGTGCGAATGTGCAAGCGTGTGAGTGGAGTGATGATGGTGTGTGCATGTGTTTGAAGGAGGGAGAGACAGGGAGGGAAGAATTGTATCTTCTGCACAATGCATTTTCTATCTGTGGATGCTGCCATAGCTGGACACACACACACCACTCTTCAACAGGCTATATCAACACGGACACACAATTTCAAGTGCAACTAACGATTATTTTCACTACTGACTAATCTGCCAGAAGCTGCAATTGAAAGGCTGGACTCCTTAATTAAAACTCGACATGATAGACGGCATGAAATGGGACCAAAAATTGCAGTTTTGCAAATTTAAAAATAAAATAAAAACTTCACATCATTTTCCATAATGGAAATAATCAAAAATGACGTCCCTGACAAGGAAAAACCCAAATAAGTATGACTTAAAACATAAACTAGATTTAATCTAATAGAAATCAGGAACAAATACAACCCTAAAACAGAGAGCCCAACCTGAGCCACTCTGTAGAGGTTTAGTCAGCTTGCCAGAAGCACCTATTGAGTGACCAGCCAGAAAACAACCAGGAGTCCCACACTGGGATGTGACCCTGTTTTATGTCAGTAATGTATTTTGATTAAAATCAGACGTCTTAGATTATGCACAATGTACGAAAGCGTAACATCAACTTAGTTCAAGTGAGTACTGTGTCATCGCAGACCACGTCTGGCTGACATTTGTAGCATGTTATCTCCATTTTTTACATTTCTTGACAGCTCTCCGTCTCCTCTCGGATAAATGGGAAAACATGACCCCAAAATACATAAATATAATATAATATTCTGACAAATGTGTCTCTATAAGACAGGGCCCCCAAGATCAGGTAAACGTGAAGCAGCTGCAGGGCTCTGTTGTTCCTCATTTCGCATTTTCTGTATTATCTCTACTGTCAGCCACCTAATAATGACCCTGCATAAATATATATATTTTTTAAATGTAGCTGCCTCCCTGAAGCCAATATCATTTTAGTTTTTAATTGTTCTCTAGTGGTGCATACTGTATTACCAACACAGAGAAGCTGAGGCCTTTGGCGCCCAGCGTTTCCTCCTCAGTTGATATAAAAAAAAAAAAACAAATGATAAAAGACATGATGTTGTATATCAAAACAACTTCCACATGTACCCGTTGCTGCACACAAGAAGAGGAAAACCAGCGGAGAGACTCGTTTTAAACAATTAAAAGAACAGTGACACACCTGAGAAATGTCTCGTAGTGACAGACACCGGATCAAGTGTTACTTTATTGGACTGCATATTTACGGTTGCCTTGGCATCACTGAAGTCAAAGCTGTCCTACCCGACAAGATTTTGCTCTTCTTAAACTCAGAACCACAAAGACATCCCACATGTTGAACTAACTTCATATTCATTAGAAAAAGACAAGACGGTCAACACAAACTCAAAGCTGCCTGAAACGTTGTGAAACCAAAATGTGCAGACGTTTGAATTTTCTCTCCGTAATCATCTATGTCAATCTGTGACCAATTCATTTCTCACTGGGTATAACTCATCTGTTTCAGTGCTGCTTTAACCATTTGTAATCCAAAATGATCATCTCCTCACCTGTTAACGTGCGAGATAACACAAAATAAATTACAAATCTGTTTCCAGGCATGCACACTCACACCTCACTCATTAAAAATCAACGTGTACTAATATCACATCATTTGTTTTTATAATCCTTTTTTTTTCACTTTAATGAACACCAAATGTATTTTTAAACAAAAAATTAAAAGAAACAAAAAGATGAACTGAAAAAAAAACAAAACAACAACAAATGTTCCGGGGTTGGGGGCGTGGGAGGGTCTCGACAACAGGCTGGATGACTTTTGTCGGTATGTTTTTAAAATAAAAAAAACAAAACACATCAAATTGTAAATTCTATATAGATATACTCGTTCAACAAGTCTGCATAATCTGTCACATTAGATATACTTGACGTTATGTGGAAGTCACCTATCATCACCACTTCAGTGTTAAATATCTTCTGCAAACCGGTCGACCGACTTAAGGCTTCCGAGTTAGACAGCGAAGTCAAGTCGATCTGTCTCGTCCACAAAGTCCGGACCGGGCCTCCTCCGCACTCTCAACCCTACTAAGGAGGCGTTTCCTGATGTTACTTCAGAACGAAAAGGCCCCGAAGAGTAGTGTTGCCATCTTTTGTTCTTTCTCTCTCTGCTCAGAATATAAGATTATCTCAACATTTAAATAATTCACTGCATCTGATGTCTTATAAAACACGCCACTGTCTGCGTGTCACTGAGGGCGGCAGATAAAGAAACGGGAATTTAAATATGCTTGTTGATGATTCAAACTATACAAACTCTGTCTGAACAGAGCTCGAGGGGTTTTAGGTGGAGGTGGAAACAGGTAATCATCATGAACTTTTCCATTTAATTCTTTTAAAAAGGAACATCGTCTGCAAAAAAAAATAAAAATAAAAAAAATAAAATGCTTGCATTAAACAGTTTACAATGTAGTACCATGCTAGCGCTGCTCGCCTCGTCCTAATCGTTTATTAGCAAATGGAGAATCAGTGCTGTTGGAAACTACAACACACACTACTGTCTGTTAACCCCCCATTCTGCCCAGGGGCCTTCTGCTTTCACCCAATCACAACGCCCGAAAGAGAGGGAGGCAGGAGA
>JAPMOB010237696.1:0-34456 GCA_029875015.1 Lepomis gibbosus
ATATATACCAAAGTGTTTTAGACTGTGTTTCCAAGTAGTTGTCATGACTTTATACTTTCAACTTATCCTGCGGAGAGAAATGCAAAGTCAGTGATGCACTGCATCCATATGCATCACTGCATACGTACCTCAGCATGGCAAATTAATGTTCAATTTGACTCCAACATTTTGAATAACTGTATTTCAAAGTGTGTTAACCTGGTTCAAAAACACAGCTAATGGGTGGCAAAAACATGAAAAATAAAACACCCATTCTGGTGAGGGGTGCATCAAACTTGTATACTGGATTGCACTCTTTTTCAGAATTGAGAACACTTGGGAGGGAGATGTATTACTTATTTAAATGCCACAAGGCATATATCTGTTTGCTTAAATATTCCAATTTATTCCAAGACAGTAAGTGCCTTGCTGGAGTAAATTATGGATGGTAGATCAAGACGATGAGTTATTAGTTATGACACCATAAGGTTTTATCTTAGTCAATATGTCTGTATTTAAGATTGGTATTACTTAAATGGGGAATGCTGAACTGGCAAGCTGATGAGCTACCCTGATTTGAGGAACACCAAATTATCAACTTAATCTACAGGCCACATGAGTCACAGTGCAATTTGATAGAACAGGACTAACAAAATTCTGTATCAGCATAATGGAAACCCAGCAGAACCAATGCCTGTTGTCAGCTTTTGAGATTGATTTAACAGACTGATTTCACAGCTATGCAAAAGAGAAAAAATCATTATCATAGGATTTGCCGTACTACAACCACTGCGATTTATTCGCCATCAAGAAGGTCATATGAGAAGCCGTTCTGTGTGTTAGATTTCAGCAGAGATATGCAGGTGGACTTGAAAAATTACCTTCCTTTTTGCCAAGAGGCCAGTGCCCAGTAACTCTCACTGTGGGACTCATCTGTGAGAACAAACATGGTGTCTCTTATAGCCCAGAGCTAAACAGTCTGTGTTGAAAATAGAAAAAAAAGGTGTTCAATATTTTGAACTTTAAAAAAAAATGTGTTAAATTAATTTAGCCTTAGGTTTCAATTTAAGCACCCCAACATTAATTTGTGTTCTAGGTCATTGTGCACATACTGTATGCTTTAATTGACTATTTATAACATTTAATTTTCAAACCTGAGAGAGTATGCTTGAAGGCGAACAGTATTACCTGATTAACTAAAACCTGGACTTAATATCCATATCCATAATATTTTACTATTTTGGATGACAACATAAGCCTTGGAAGATCACAATATCAATCTAAATCACAATATATTTCCAGTACAGAGTAGCTGTAAAAAGTTAAAATTCAAAATACTGCATGATTCCCCTAACTGTAACATTTTAAGTCACCTTAAGTCCCTTTGCCATCGCAAATATCATTGCAATACGCATGGGAACACAAAAGGGGACATATAGCGGGAAATCAGAAGGAAGAGCTGACCCTTTTTCTTGATCTTGAGCTAGATATGTAAAGACATAACAATACATTATGCATGATCGAGAAGTTATTTGGTCCTATCTGATGAAATTCCCCATTAGCGAACATTAAAGCAGGTAGGTTCAAAGGCAGGTCTTCATGCAACTTTGACCACGCATGCTGAAACAGAAAAGATCAACAAGGAAGCATGAGCTACCTGCTTCTTCAGATGGCGTTACAGCGTTTGGTTTTAATCATTAGACTGTTTGTGTTATTAGGCCTTGAGGTGACAAAGGTGAAACATTAAACCAGGTTTTGAACTGAATATTAAAAACCACACATCGCATCAATTGAGTTACTGCTTTCAAAGGGTTACAGGATTTCAGGGCACATAAATGTTTGATATGCTGCTGGGGTGATGCATAGCGGCTACATTGTGCTTTAGCACACAGTCTGAAGGTCATCAGATCTAATTGTCAGATGGACCAAATCCTGATTGCTGCAACAAATCCCCACAAGGTTCACAGGAAGCCCGATATAAGGAGTGTGTTGTCAGCGCATTTTCATGTTTACTGAAAATAAAGCAAAAAGAAGGACATTTAGGTCAAGAATATAAAGAAAAGCCAATAGAATAGCAACATGTACATTGACAGTCTCTTTCTCTCCTAAACAACTGTGAAGATGACACACTTAAGGTATCTACTGTTTGTACATGCACTTTATGCAGACTTGTAGAAGGATAATAGTTATTTGTATCCTTGCAAATTGTGATCAATGCATACAAGCCATCCTCTAACCTCTCCATCAGCGCAGCAAAGCAGGCTCCGGCTCAATTCTTTCCCAACATATGATGTAAATGCTCTATGGTGCACATTTAATGTGATGTCATTGTGCTATTGACATGCAGGGATAGACCAGCGGCCCAGGCTGATTTGTTTAATATGTAGTTGAGAGAATTCTATTGACTTTCCTTTTTTCCTCATCTGCTCGCAGGATGAAAACATATCTTCCGACCAAGAAGCTATGACCTAATATGCCTTTCTAATGTTTTTCAGAAGGACATGCTATATTGCATATGTCTGTGCGTGTGTTTATGTGCACTGTATGTGTATGTAGGTGTATGTGTTCAGCTCCATTCAGGACTTATATCGATATAAGCCATGCTTAATTCTTTCACTCTGATGGCTTCAATGACAGCGGCACACCATCAGATAAAAGGTCATTGAACTGCAGCAGCCACCTCTTCATTCAGAATAAATGGGGTGCACCAAGAGTGCACCTTACTATGTGCCACATTGCTCTGGTCATAATGAAAATGTAATGCATTTGGGTTTCCAGCTGCCATCACTACTGCATTACAGAGAACTGATTTTGTTGATATTAATCATATAACTTCCCCACTTTGTTCCCAGAAATTATGCACACACAAAAATAAATTTCAACATTTAGTGTGTATGAATGTACTCTCCAGGTTGTTTTTTTTATTCAGTTAAATTCAACCTATTTGTGAGCTTCTTGGCTCAATCTTAACTGCCTCATGTGTGCACATTTCTATTATGTTTTTTTTATATGAGTACATCACGGGTATTCCAATTTCCAGCCTGAAAAACTAGGTGTACTCTTTAAATTCCAAATGTCCATCAACCTTGAGGCTAATATGTGGCACGTATCTATCCTTGTCAGACTAATGCTCTTTCCTGTATCTTGGCACAGCATGACCATATGGAACCGTAGATGCTTCCTTTTGCTTGGCTAACCCGCCTGGTTGAAAGGAGCGCGTAGTGCAGGAAGAGAGTTCTTTCTAAAAACCATCTAATATCCATGCGGATGTTGCCTTTTTGCTCTCTCTGTCTCCAATCCCACTGAGGGACATGAAAACCAGAGACCACAGACAACCTTGATTGAGGCACAGCTGAAACATGCTAATGCCCCGATTTTGTTTTCATCGGGAGGGCTCCCTGGCTGTGGCATATCATTTGATTTTTGCATGCATCGAATCACTCTGTGTGAACTGTCACAACATGTGTTTCTGTCTGCTGATGCCTCAACAAGCACCTCTCTTTGAGCAATCATCTGGGGACAACGCTGGATGTTTATTTTGGCAGAAATCCCATCATGCATTCATGCCCATTTCCTTTGGTCTGAGTAGTGGCCCTGCATGTCATCATAAACTAGACTGAAAATACAATATGCACACGTGGAGGCCTAAGCCATGGGAAAACAGAAAGATTTAAAGATCTCCACAAGTTTTGAAGCGCTACATAACCTGAGCAATTTGCAGTAAACTAATTATTATCCAATTTTCTGATCTCTCTCACGCTCTTGTTGCTATTTTCCACCTG
Source organism: Lepomis gibbosus (assembly GCA_029875015.1). NCBI lineage: Eukaryota > Metazoa > Chordata > Actinopteri > Centrarchiformes > Centrarchidae > Lepomis > Lepomis gibbosus. The sequence goes on from JAPMOB010237696.1 coordinate 3,762, forward strand.
TCTCTCCCGTTCGCTACAGTCTTGATAGTGTAAGACCTGGCCCATTAAAACAACCAGCGTTTTTTAATGGCAGCATGTTAACGCAGCACAAAAAGAACATTCCCCTTTGCCTTTTCTTCATTTAAATTCAATTATTACCAAGAACAGTTAGACAGCAAGGGAATAATAATAATGAGGTGTGTGCACCGAATGAAGGTGTGTGATGGTCGCGTGGTGACATCTTTTGTTCTGTGTTCGGATTGGCAAGATAATGGCAAGGGCTGCTGCAAGGGGGGCCAGGAAAAGTGGAGCTCACCACGCAGGTTATCTTTCATAGTGTACAGGATAATCACAGAGTGGTAAAAGCTGGGGAGCAGCAGAGACATATCTTCTTGGAGATCAAGGTCAAAACAACTCAAAGGAAGGTGGAAATTCAGTTTCAAAAACACTCGCAGCTGCCTGAAACATATTGATCTAGTGCCCCTTCCCTCTACCTCCAAAGTAATTTCTCTGATAGACTCTGGTAGAAATACATTTTCTTTGTCATTGGCACCACAATGGATCACTGTTAAGAATATACTGCACCTATAGAGACAGGAGAAGAGCATGGTGTGCTATATTTGACCTCTGCTACCCATCAGTCCTGTTGCAAGCACTGCACAAGCTGAAATTTCCATCAATCACAAACACATGACTGCAAATTAACATCATCAAGAGCAGGATATGTGAGAACACGAAAAGCTGCATGATCTCAGAAAACAACCATTTGTCAAGTGTGGAATTGCTATAATTAGAGTTTAGGGTATAGACAAATGTTATGTGTCCAGTCTAGAGTCCAGTATGCCTTTAAAAATGCATAGCTGCTTTATACACGGAATCACTCTGCTGAAAGTTTACACAGACAGATCAATAACAGCGCCTTGCACTGAGTCCTCTAAGACATCGCAGTAAGCTCAGCCACTGATGTATCTGAGCCAAGTGGCCTTTGCAACAAAGGAATAGCAACTCCCTCTTATTCCTTTGATTTATGCCCTTGGAAGTTGGCACATATTCCCACCAAAGAGTGTCTAACTATCTGATTGAAGTGCTTGATGTTAAGCAAAATTGTTATCCTTATTTGGCAAAGAGTTACAGATCAAAGTATACGAGACAGGCTTTAGTGAATAGATTATTTTGCATTTGATTTTAATTTCTTCAAACTGGTTTTCAATCATTAGCAGGCAGTGATGGTCCGCGACTATGTCTATGAGCCTCCACATTGTGCTGCCAGAGGTAGTATTAATATTAAAAAATGTAACTCTGTTGTCTTCCTAAAATCATTTATTTTCATGTATTTTAGCCATCTGAGGCTGACTGACTTGCTGGATGTTGTTCAGGCATTGTCACTCCCATGTCCTCCACCTCTCCTCCTTTGTTCTGAACACAGATCCTTCTTTTATTATCCAGACAGCAGCGTAAGGTCCTGACCCCACTTCCCTATTGGAGTTTCCTCCACGTTTGATGCCCACCTCCCCCTGTCTTGGATTATAGCAATACTCTATGCACTCGCTTTGATGTAATAACTATGTGCAAGTTGAAGTCAGTGTGGAATTTGATGGAGCAATGACCTGACAGATGAGAAGGCGCAATAGACAGTTTGTGTCAAATGTATTCATGTTTTGGATTTGTCATACAAGCATCCTTGTACAGATTTGTGTAAATAAAATGCATTTTATTTTCTTCTTTTGACTTTTTATCAAATTTATGGATAACAAAAAATTTTTATTGCTGTGGGTGAAGCCACTACTACTCACATCATATCATGTAACTGTGCTTTCACAGTAATCCCATTAAGTTTAGTGAGGAAATACCACAAATTATCCACTGCTGCCATTAACAACCTTGAATATATTGAGTGAGGAGCAACTTGGAAATAAACAATGCAAATAAACATGACAGCCGTGTATACTGTCATCTGTTTAAAGGTATGGATTTAATCCATTTGTCAAGGTCAAATTCAGATGGTGGTAAGTTGTGGCACTACTGTATATATACAGTAACTCTTATTATATTCTGCCAGTTTAATTTCTTACGAGGACTTAATTGATTTACTGACAGTATTTTCAAAGTCACATCTGAAATGTTTCAGAAGAACAACACCGGTGCTGCGGATGAGTATCTTATCCAGCTAATTAACTGTTGTTAATCAGATGAAGATGAATCTAATCATCTATTTATGAGATAATCCTCTGACAAAAATGTAATGTCTGATATCAATCAAGCTGCAACAACACATGAATTCTGATGACTCATATAGTTCTGCATTTAGAAATACCGCCATGTGATATTGTGGTAAAACCCATTCACATCAGACTGCATATGAGCATCGATATAGATACAGTGAGCCCACACATCATTCTCCTCAAGGTTGGAGCTTTTTTCAGCAGTGTGGGAAAAAAATAAATTGCTTATGGCCAAAACCCTGACTTCAAACAACACTGTTGACAAAGAAGTCAATAAATGGGTTACATCAGGCAATGCCGGGAGCCGGCAAGGCCAGGCTATTCTGAGATCAGAACCCCTTACTGAACGCAAGGTATTCTAGGTGACTGTTGATGAAACTCACCTATGTTGGGATCTGACAGGGCAGTTCTACCGAGATTTGGACACATCAATCATTAATACAAAGAACGCAGCTTTGTTGGCTTCACAGGGACCTGCAGGAGATGGTGACACAAGCATGTACTCTTTGAGTCTTTCTCCCTGGCTTCACAAACACACTCACACATACGCCTCACCTACACAGACACGCCAACATGCAGTTTTCTTCGGTAGAATAATTGTGTGCCACCGCAGGCTGTCAAGCCATGTCAGTGTCTCGTTAGCGCTGATATTGGCTGGGTCGTAGCTGGTAGCATCAGGAAAGGTCAGAGTGGCAGTGTCTGCACTGTCACACTGAGTGCAGGCTGGACAGACACAGCAGGCTCTGCCCTGTCAGTCTGGCCAGGCCTGATCCATGGGGGTAGTAGGTTTTTACAAAAACACCTCAGAGAGGAGCTGATCTGTTTGGTTACATTTTGACAGCCGTAAACATAAATGAAAAACAAAAACCAAAAAACACAACATTTTTAACAGGTCAAATGTATGAGCTTAAATATGATTATGGGCTTGTGCGAATGTGCTTTTGTGGTTGTAAAGCACTCTTTGTAAACCTGTGGAAAAACATCATGAGAAATACAAGTTTACAAATGTTTAAAAAGGGTTTGGAGTAGAGAAAATTTAGTGATTTAGTTCAAAATGACTACTTTGCTAAAATTAGGGGACCTTCGTCTTTACAATTATAAACAGTTAAGGTTAGGGAATGATCGTGTCCATGCTTTTTTTTTTTAAAAAAACATTGTTGACAGTCAGTAGAAAACAGGAAACAAACAGCAGTCTCCTGTGTTAAAGTCCAATGTTTTGTTGACCCCGTCCCTTCATCTCCTCCCTGCGCCGATTTGTCACTCTATAACACTGTCACCTGACTTCCTCCTTTGCTCACTTAAAAGTAAACATACATTTATATTTGAACATCATTGCACAAGCTCAGTATCTTAGTTGCCCTTATTTGAGCGAGCCGATACAATTATTGTAAAATGTGGCATGTATGTTAATTAAGCCACAGTTTGAAAGAGTGTGCCTCACACACATACAGTGTTCCCATATTGTCAACAGCAGCTCATGCTACATGTTTCAGACCGCTGTTCTCCCACTGTCTTGTTTCTCTCCTTCACAGATCTGACTTTGACTCGCATTAGCAGCCCTGAATATGTTTGAGCTTTTCAAACAGCACTGATAACAGTATTCCGATTCGGGAGTGGTTGAAGGCTGACAGGTGGAGAGACACAAACAGGAAACCTTGCTCATGCCCTGTCTGCCAAACCCCTCTGATACATGTCCAAACTCCGACAGAACTGAGACAAAAAAAAGCTAGAGCCAATTTATTTCACTCTGCTGCAAGCCTTTCATTTTTGTGACTGGCGCCAGAGTGCTTATCAACTACAGAACTATTAGCCGCATCAAATCAATGTGTTCATTGCTCTCTTCTTTTTTTCCTCCCGTCCCTCCCTTCCTCTTACTCTCTCACTCTCTCTCTTTCTGCCAGACAGGTCAGATATTAGAAACCTGTATTATCAGGTCTTCCCAGGATGCTGGTGGAAAAGTTGATTTGCAACGCCCGATTGAATCTACTTATCCTTCATCCCTTTCCAACCCCCAGCCAGCTGCCCCAGCAGACAGGAGCCCAATGGCCTATCTACACTGAGGTGCCAAGGAATAAAAATATCTATCTACAGAAAGAGGGGGAGGGAAGGAGGGAGAAAGGAGACAGAGAGAGGAAAACGAAAAGAAGGAGAGAGTGCCGACCCCACATGTCACAGCTTTGGACAGCTTGGTGGAAGTGGGGTGGGAGGGGTATAAATGTAATTCTTGCATCTTCCCATCCCAAACCCAGCCCCATCCCCTTTGCAAACCTTTTTCTACTAGAATTATACATCCATTTATCAGTCAGCAAACAAAACATGTTACACCCCCCCCATCCTGAATACCACCAGCTCATGCCACACACACATCCACAGGCAGTGCAGAGCAAACCTTTCAGGCAAAGTTCAATTAGTCAAATCCCCGAAAGAAGGCGAGCAGAGCAAAGGTCACAGAGGACATCTATTAAATGGCTGTAACTTGTGCTAATTGAAGCTAGCTCGCAATAAAGGAAATTGGAGAAAAGAAATATTTATCTGTTGACTAGGCTGCCACGGCTGAGTGGCCGTCAGTCGCACAAAGGGAACCATTATGGCTTTATCTCGTAAATAGAGGGGAAAGTGAGTCTAGGCTGCCAAAGGATGGATGTAGGGATGACGGAGGAGTCCTGAGAGGAGAAAGAGGGTAGGGGAGGAAGTGGGTGAGGTGACTGATGAGGAGAGTGTGGAGCTGTGGCTGGTGGAGAAAAGAGAAAGACTACACAGAGTGGCAGGCAGAGGGGGAATAGCTCCAGAAATGCTGCTTTCATCAGGAGGCAATGGCAGGGTGTCGGAGGGGGGTTGCTCAATTTGTGAATGCAATTACTGTAGACCTCCCAAGTCTGACTACTGAATCAAATCAACACTGTGGTGGCAACTCGAGTGCCTAATTTCATTCTGTATGCCCTTCATTCACGAGACAAAACGGACAATTAGAGTAATGACTATGGCAGGTGTCCCCACATAAAGAGGTGTCAACAAAAAAAAAGATTCTCTAAGTGCGATGGCTATGACAAGTAAAACACTGAGTTGCAGAGAACTGACTGGCTCTGGGCTTTGTGCTCTGTTGCAGCGACACAGCCACAGATCTAAGAGGACAGCTGTCAATGGAGACGCAGATGTCACCGGGCCAGAAATCTGTGGTTTGGACAGGGCTTAGTGAAGTTTAGTCCTTTGACTTTAATCTCAGACACAGTGGCTCCCTGTAACAAATTCTCCCTGTGCAGAAGTCTTTGAGTTATTGGCATGGGCGCACCTACAATTAAAGCCCCCCAAACAAACTCCATTACCACCAGCGTGTCTTTTGGTTTTCCTGCTTTCTGACATTTGAGCCAAATGATGTTTGACTTTTGGGCTTTGGAAACTTTTAATGGAGTTCATTCTGCAATCAACCTGGCCGGGGGAGCCGAGTGAACTCTGACTTTGTCATATTGATCTCCCAATGTGTTTACTGGCTGAGGTCACCAGAATTCCTTCTCCAGCCTGTAAAGAGGTCAATAATGTCAATACAGTAAATTAGGTAATTCTGCTGTAAAACATCCCTGGATGGTCAATTTCCATTTTAGTAAACTTTATATGCGTGACATACAATTACGTCCACACGTCAACATGTCAAGTTGTCACATACTTTCAGTGCACAGAGAGAGATTGAATCTAGTCCAGGTGGCAGGTTGTATAACTAAAGGGGCGGATCTGTGAGTAAACAAATCACCTTTTGTCAAGTCCAATAATAAATCACTCCTCTATAGAAGATGGAGGATTAATGGCATTTAACCCTTTATTACCTTGTCTCTAAAGAGATCTGGGTCAATAGGACATGTGGTATTGCTAGGCAGGAACAGTGAATTTCTGCTTTTTGGTTAAATTGAATTAGTCTATGCAAAGTAATACTGAAATTAGTGGCATATGATAAATATTCATTTTGTTCTTTAGTGGATGGAGCTACATAAAAAAAAATTTCTTTTTTTTGCATTTTGCCTTTATTTGATAGTGACAGTAGAGATAAAGGCAGAAAAAACTGGGATAGAGAGGGGAGTATGGCATGCAGCTAAGATCTGGAGCCATAATCTGGGATATTGGTAGATGGTAGGCATCTCAAAGCGGTAACTCCAGCAATTTAGCATTGCACTTCCATCAAGACTTAATATCCTGACATTTAGTCTCTAGTATCAGTCAAACTCCAAACACACTGGATCTTTCAAGTGCCCACTTTATTTGGTCACAGGAATTTTGATCAATATTCACTGTTTTTATCAATATAACAATGTTTTGGAAGCTTTATGTTATTTGGAACATGGTTGTATGGACAGAACTAGTGTTTTGAAGAAAACTCTCAATAAAAGTGAACATATAAACAGTAAATATGGCCAAAACATGGACATTTGCCTAATATATTTTTAAAAAATTGTGTAATAACTGTTGGATATTAGTTCTTTACTGATACAGTTGTATTCCACGTGTATTAAAAGATATTCAGCTGCATTATAATCAGTTGAATGATGGTTTAGTGGTGATTGCTATTAAAATATAGATTTTATACCAGGCAAGGATGAAACCATCATACTTTCCTTTACTGCATCTCCATTTACTCTTATAGAAAAATAAATAGCTTCGTTTACAGTTGATTCATATTCCTTAGCTTCTGACCTATCAAAGGAGACCAGAATTATGCATCTAGGCCCATTGGTTGAGGAGTTATTATTGATTCATTTTTTGGGGGCTTATTGATTGATGTTATTTCATTATGTTTTTCCTGGAAATAGGTGTTAGTTTCCAAGTGGTTAATATTTTAAGCCTTGAGCACAATCCAAGATAACCCATGGGTTATCTTTTTAAGACTTTATAAAGCTCCCTTCAGAGTGACAGAAGACATTATACAACTGTTTTCACAGGATTAGTAGTATCCCTCAGTTGACAAGTAAACTGAAACTTTGCATGGAAAATCGGAGGAGAGCCTCTTGAACAACTAGGCCACTGGGCTCGCCACTCAAAAAAATGTAGTTTAAGAGAAAGTACAGATGGTACTGTGTAAGTTATAGTGCTAAGATTATATTATACTGATTTACAGTATATTCTATATTTCATGTGTAAATGTAACTACCGCACACACTACAGGAATACCTACAGTCAACCATCAACTATGCACGTCACTGCAATCAGCAATCAGTTGTTATTTCCAAGCACTTTTACGGAAAGAATGATTGAACCATCAATCCTTTGCTCCAGGGTCATTTTCAAGACATAATTTTTGTTTAAGAGCAATTTCTAGAGTCAGGAATTAAGTGAAGCATCAATGGCAAATACACACTCCTGGGAAGCAATAACGTAGGCACTAGAGTAGTAAGAAAAGAGGTAAGTGCTATAAATATGAAAACGCACCAAAGAGAAATATTGCTTGAAGAGCTACAGTTAAATTTACATAGAACTTGCAGCATGTAATAACAGTAATGTAGATCCAGATATAACGTCTGTTCACTTTCTTGAAATATAAGACACAAGATATGACTTTTTGTAGGTGAATGAATCATGGCGCCATTCCTGATAAAAAGAGACTAGATGGATCTGTATTACATCTGTGCAATTTCTCCCTGCCTCTCTGCAAGATAGCTCTGCAATTCAGGAATGTGAGATAAAAAAAAAGGCAAAAGAAGGGGTGGGGGATACAAAAAAGTGCCACAATTTTCTGAAAGCACTGGCCATTTAGTTCTGCTCAGGGTGGACACAAAAGGTTGAGCCAGCGGTGAATATTGGAAGAGCTAACAGTAGGGCTTGTATAATCAGTGGGAATGGTCGGGGGGCGGACAGAAGCACCAAGCTCCTGTAAAGCACTCCAGACAGACACACATCACACCAGGTCTTCTGAGATGGGAGTCCTGGGTTGGGCCTATTGTTTGATACCACAGGGGAAATAAACTGCCTAAAATAGGCACGAGGGCAGGAAATGGATTTTATTGGAGAACTAATCAAGGGGGCCGTTTTAGTGGGGCACAATTTAGATTTTGATTGGATTCCTACTGACATTGGGTTATCAATGTGTCTCATACTGGGAGGTGTAATTTGATCTTTGATGTCCACACGGTGGTCTTGATGTATGTCCTGCTGCATGGGCAATGACTGCTGTGCATGTTTTTGTCACAGCGGCATGTGTGTGTGGGTGGGTGGATGCCAGTGTGCATGGGGCTTGTGTATTTGTAGACGTCGGGCAGGGAGGTGAGGATTACAGCGGCTATTGTGACTCAAGCCAATGCCCTCTTTGACTGAAGAGCCCCTTTAGTCCAGAATGGGTAAATAGCAATTATATTTCTAATTATTATTAATAGCGCTGAAAGAGAGTCCAGGGAGCATCAGGGTTCAACACAGACAGTTACAGAGGGTGAGATTGGGACTGTGAGGAAGCCATAAGCGATGCCGTCATCCTTTTTGTGGCAGCATTTATTTCAATTCATTTTAATTCAAGTTTGCTTTATTGGCATGAATGTAAATAGAACAGTAAGTTTCAAGGAAAATACAAAAGAAAAATTCAATTCAGACAGTGTGTGTGTTTAAATAAAATACAAACTTTAAAAAAAAAATTAAATTAAATTTAAAAAATATATTTAAAAAAAATTATAAAATTAAATAAAAAAATCTTTATATATAGGATAGTATGATCTTTAGTTGGTATCATGAATGAGATCATTGGTTAGTCGGTTAATTTTGGGCTCTTTCTCAGTTCAGTTAACCATGTTCAGTTCAGATAATCAGATTAGGCCACCAACAACTCTGAAAATTGACAAAAGTAATGCATTCAAAATAAAGTGACCAGTATTAATGAACTCAGAATAACATGTTTGTGGATCGGTAGAATCATTTTCCATAATAATTATATCAGAAACATCAAAAACGTTTGTAGCACAACAATTTCTCCACTCTGCATTTAAAGCAGAGCATCTTAGAAACAACAGGAAGCTAGTCGATCATTGTTATCAATAATGAATGATGTTAACTGTTGTATACATATAATATGCATACTAATTGCGATTAAATCATTTCAGTACTGATTTTCCTATTTGCACTCTTACTGCAGCTCAGAGAAAGATTTCTTTTTGACAGACTCGATGATAATATATGTAAATGTAAATAAAAAGCATGAACAGGCCCCTCATATATTAAAAAAAAATGAAACACACACTGAAAATGTTTATCTAGTAAATTATACAAGAGACATTTTTCAAACATTCTTTTCTTGAAGCATTTTTATTTACGCTGTCCCAGGATCTGTCATTTCAGTCTCCAGCTTTAGCAGCAGAAACATCATTATTGTTAACTGTATTTATTTTATTTATTCATTATGGCAGTTTGTTTGTCAAGCATAACAAAAAACAGCAACAATAATGAAGTAATACAATTACTGTTAATAATGACATTATCATAGAGAATATGGCAGCTATAGACACAGATGTTTTTCTCTGAAGTTGGGGGACCGGATAAGAACTAAAAGGACCTGACAGTTGTTGACTTCTTCAGCCATAACAACATGACAAGCCAGTGGTACATCAGGCTGTGTTTCTGAAAGTTTGATATGTCTCTTTGGCCTCTGATTGTCAAACATTAACTACTGCACCTTTAAAAAATACTTTAGTTTAGTTATTAAGATAGAAAGAATAGCTCATGTTGCATTGGTAGTGCTGTTCCAGACGTATCACAGGTCAATATTTTGCCATAACAAGATGAGGAGGTAGTTAAGTAGGTAGGTAGGCAGGTAGGAAGCTTTATTTGAAACTTGTAAAGTGAAATTAAGTTTCTAACTCCCTTCCTCTACATATTAGACAATATACAGTAATGCAAATGCAATCATAAAATGGTAAACAGAAATAAAATAGAAATAAACTATATTCAGTGGAGCAGTGCTGAAGATGAATTTGAGTTTAAAAGATTCATAGCTTGAGGGAAAAACTGCTCTACAGTATGGTGTTGAGGCAGCAGAAACTTCTATATCTCACATATCACTGATTCTCAGGAGACGGGTACCAATGATCTTCCGAGCAGTTTTAATCACCCACTGCAGAGCCCTCCGGTCCTGGGCTGTGCGCATCCCATGCCAATTTGACAGAGACAATGTTATATCATGTTTGTAAGAGCTTGTTTTGCGTTCTTGCTACCCTCCTGTGGCCAGAAATTACCAAATGTCGCAAGAGTAGTTCATGATGCCTAAGTAGTGCTGTTCCAGCTTCATCATGGATCAATATTAAAGCCAAAAATGTGCACAGCTTGGCAGTTACAGGCAATAATTAAAGACAGAATAAGCAATGAATTGGCAGTTTGCAAACAATGTAAATGCACATCTGTGAACAGCGTGTACTGAATTCACTTTTCATTTGAATACTGGCTTTTACACTTCACTGTTCTGTTCTGCCCACACCATCAGGTGTCATGAAAAGTGTTTTTTTATTGAATTTGACATCTGGTGCGCTGACTAGCAATATCTGATCCCAATTTACCTTGTAATAATGTTGGCAAGCAAAGAGCATTCAGTTCAGGTGCTGTCCAAAGACTTTCACTTGACTGACCTGTTAAATGGGATGTGCTAAATCTAGACTGGTCAATACAATATATCTATAATATTGATGGAGTAGTATAGCTGAAGATGAAGGTATTAATGACATAGTGCTAAATGTACATTTAATGCCTCTTTGGACATTTTCTGCTGTTTCCTTCAATATGTCACAATTTTACCTGTAAGTTTTGACATTGAAAAGTTCTTATAATAATATCCTGTTATGCTGATATTAAGAGCAGCAGCCTTTTTTAACGTGCAACACTCTAATCCCATTTAAGTTGCAGCCAACACAGACCAGTGCCAAAATATCATGAAAACCAGGCGGCTTTGATGTCTGGGCCAAGACTTTAAAGACAGAGGAATGTGGTAGTGAGGACTAGTGCCAGGTGTATACCACAGTGTAATTAGGCCTGAATCGCATTATAAAGCAGCATATAAAATATAATTTCACTTATTAGCAACATAATTTAAGTGTGTTACTGTTACTAAGATTGCAGATTCTCGAGGAATGATAGAAGCCACATCAGCTAACAATAAAGTACAAAGGGTCGAACAACTCCTCTGCACATAAAACTTGAGCAATCCATAGGAACAAAACGTTCCAAAGGAGGTGTCAACAATTCAGACCAGCCTCAACTGGATAATGACTCTGAGATTTTAAAAGGACGAGACTGGTGAAGCGGGCATCATCTTCAAAAGCGCAGACTGACCAAAACTGATTTTCATGGTTTGACAGCTCATTCAGTTGCCCACACAATTATTTTCATGTGTGGGCTGTTTGTGAGATTAAAAGCACTTCAACGCAACATGCGATGTTTGCATGTGAATGGAAGCCATACAGGGAATGTCACATCACTTATCCTTTGTATAAAACTGTGGTGCTCCTCTTGTCAGTCGCAAATAAGTCCATTGTATCCTGCAGATAAAAGGCAATCAAACAAAGTATATAATTGCGAAGTCAAGCATTAATAGCCTGTATAACTACCGCCTAATGCTGAAATAATTAAGAATGTCTCTTACTGGGGACTGGAAATGCAATTATCACCTTGATGACTGTGCCATACAAAGACATTCAGAGGAGGGAGACAGAAAACGAGAGAGAAGCAAATAACTAAAATGACGAGGATAATACAATTAGGACATGGCTGAGAGGGGAAGGAAACAAAGGAGAGACAGCCTCAAGGCTTTTTCCAACAGGGTTGCCATGTCTACACACTTCATTTGCATTCTTATAATGCCACACAATTATACTAGATAAGCATCCAAAGCTGTACACAGGGCTTGTGCAGCCCTTACGTAATATTTTAGTATCTTTATTTCTTACAGTGCCTTCAATATCCTCTTAACTTAACTCCAATAAACATTTAAAGTGAGCAGGTGTCAAGCAATGCTTCACTTTAGACATTTCCTTAAACCTTTCATCATTCTGATTCCCTAAATTTCAATGCCAAAACGCCCTAAGCTGTGGGGTAATATCCACTGCAGGAGGTGCCATTTTTTACAACACCTATTTTAAAGACACCAGAGCTTGTAATGCAGTATGTGATATATATTCAATAGTGGACAAAGTCATCATCTATAGGAAAAGGGGCAAATGTTCTATTCTTCATTTTGCATTATTAAAGGTGGAGATCAAATGAAATATTCAACAGATGATATGCTGCTTTAATATTCATAGAAATGAACTTTATATTAGAGAACACATTTTTATGGGAAGCAGACTGGAGGCCACTGATTAAATTTCATTGTTTGATCACTATGCAGGGACATTACGGGGTATTACGAGGGCCAGCCATTGGCCCCCTTTAGCAAACATTTAAGGGCAGTCTTCGAGGCCATGGCACTTTGGCAGGACACATCGCGAGTTTACGATACTTCGATGTGTTTCAAAAACAACCTGATTTTTTTAATGCAGCGCCTGAAACGTTTTTGCATGAATAAAAATGGGCGCTGTGTGGGAAATACGTAAGTCATAGCATGTCTCAAAAAGCAGCAATACATATTCATGTATTTACTGGCAAAGATATCACCTAAGGCAATCATGATTCTGTAAATATGAATAAATCAGATAGGTCCCTATAGTGCAGTTTCTGTACTTTTATATGCTGGAATGACTCTTGTGTTGTTTTGTTTTATTTTGTTTTGTTGTGTTTACATAAGAGTATTAAAGAGTTAATTAAGTTTAAACTAAAAAACAAACACAAGCGCCATCGCACAACTATCAAGAGAGGCCCTTCAGATACTGATCTATTTTAGACTTGGATGAGGTTTAGACTAGCTGCTATATGAGTCAGGACCGCTTATCCCTCTCCCTGTCTCTTTCTCAAACACACACACACACACACACCACACACACACTCACACACACAAACACCCTCTGGTCAAAGAGATCAAGAGAGGGGGATAGGGGTCCCTGCTGCGACTCTTAACAAGATGGCATTCTCCAAGGTCACAGAGGTTGCAAGAGTTCGTGTCTACTTTTGAGGGACGTGAAACTCTACTCACGGTTTTCTAACAGTTATTTAATTGGATTAGGCCTCAAAGGAAGGCCTCTTTTTCATCCCTGGCTTTTGTCCATTCGCCTCACTGCCGAATGAAGCTTAGAGGGCTCCAGACACCAAGAAGGACAGGCGATGGATTAGGTGAGGTATCCTGACCAATTAAGACGAGGCCAGGTGTTATGCTGATTGCGGGAAAATTGAGACCTTGGGCCGACATGTGTCTAATTCTCCACTCACTGCCCCGCAACCACTCATTTGCCTGTTCGCCACACACTGCTTTCCTCTTTTCCCTCCCCTCTTGCTTCCCTCCTCTGCAAAGGTAACCCGAGATGCCTTCCCTTGACCCTTCTCTTCCGTGGAGAGCTAATCAGACCCACCTGGAGCTCCCCAGGGCTCTGTTAGCTGCTGGCTCAGCTAGCAACAGCTGATCTAAGAAGGAATCCCAGGGGCAAACACTGCAGGCCTGCCACCTAACACTTACTGACTCGGGATCAGCCGGGGAGATTTTTCCAACTGATTCATTGAACCCTGAGCAGAATCACGACCTAGCCATGGGAAGGAAGTGTGGCGTGTGTGTATGTGTGTGTATGCACCTGGAATGAGTCTCTCTACTAAAATTAGTTTGGTCCAACCCATATGGGATTAGAAGACTCACGTTTCTAAACCTATCCCAGTCAGCAAAAATATAGTATCTTTTGGTAACATGTATTTATTTATGCATCAACAAATGTCATGTGATACATTTTTATGTAAACATTTTTAATAAATGACACACCAAATAGGTGACGAAAAAAGAAAGGACCCGCTTTTGATACAACCTTTAATTTTATCTTGACATAGGTTTTATTCCTTATCACTCACAATTGGCTAACTTAAAGGAGCAATATTCAATCAACACAAAAATTTGTATAAAAGTAATCTTTCATAGTTTCAGACAAGGATGTTGTTAGGCCTATTTTAGGGGGGCTGAAGCTACCCTAAAATAGTCCTGAGACCCCTCAAAGAATAATAAAAAAAATTATTAGATTTAACACAAGTATTAATTGCATGCTTGTATGCAAGCAAAACTACAGAGCAAAATCTCTCTGACTGAACCAATCTACAGGGCAGAAACAGTAATTAGTGTAATGAAATAACATTTTTGGACCTGCAAATTATCTAATAGAGAGAGGAATTAGATATGGTATTATTTTATCACACATTTACATGAGCAGCTGGATAGCATTTAGGTCATATCCTACAGAAGAACTCAGCAGGAGCACAGTCTGGCCTAAGTCAACGCCCCCCATGCAGCTTTGATGTCTCTACAAGGGTTTCAAACATGCATAAAAACATTAAAGATGCTAGGAATTCAGTGCAGCGTGTGCTTAAATGCCCAAAATATGACATTAACAAAACAACAAAACACACAACCCTATGGTCTCCATAGGACAAACATTAAAAAACACTATTGTTTAATTTTAAATATACAGCACTGAGAATGACTCATAAATACATACTTCTGCTTTAAACAGGTTTTGTTTCTGTTTCTACAAAGGCAATGCCAACATCTTAGTCCAAAGACTGTCACATGCAAACAACCTCATATTCAGTGATACATGTAATGTTGATTCCCTTAACTATTTATCAAAAACCAATAATAACAACAGCCCTTTTTCACATTATTTGGAGCATTAAATTATTCTAATATAGCCAAAGGCCAACTGAAATGGAAACGGGAACATGCAGATCCAGTCCATTATGCATTGTTACACATTGATCTATGGTTTAATATTTGCCTCCCAACAGCAATGACAATGTGTTATTACCTTGACAGAGGGCCATAATGTGCGTTGACATGCCGGTGATTATTTAAATAAGCTGCGACAATAAATACGGCTCGACATGATCTGGAATATGAGCCTCACAGAGAAAATGTGCAGACAGAGGAGTGAATTCTAAGTTTGGAGCTGAGGTTGTCTGATGTTGAGAGTGAAAAATATCAATGAGGTGTATCAGAAAATCAGTTTATTGTTGTACAGATTAGACTCCAGAGCAAAGCTCAAGTATAATATAACAGGAAATTATATGAATGATTTAAGACTTTAAGGTGTTACAGCAAGCCAAAATATGATTATATTGGTTGTCAGCATGGAAATAACTAGTCCTATATGCTTAAAGCCTAAGGAGTTGGTGAAACCAATAGAGCTGCTCATACATTGTTTAATCCCCACAGCTGTGCTGCAGTGCCTCTGTCTCTTTCTCTGTGTGCAGAAGTTTCATGTAAATAGTTACAGAAAAATAAAACAACATCAGATTGTTACTGGAAGTTTCAAAAGTGGCTGTTTCACTGTAACACATCTTGGAGCAGTTGGCATCTACATCCACGAGGGACGGACACATTTCAGTTTAACTAAAGATGCAAAAGTATTTCTTTGACAGAGACACACTAAGCAGCAAATCATCAGCTAAAACAAACACAAAAGCCTCCTTCCAAACACCAACTGTTATGAAAGGCAGCAGATAGAGAGCATACTGGCATCCACAGCAATTAGAGGAGAAGGGTTAGCGAGGACTCCGCCTGTCCCAGACTTGCACGCCCGCTCCCACACCTGTTTCTGCTCCTGGTCCAAAGCAAAGAGAGTGAGGCTGGTTATTTGTTGCGCTGCCACCTTAGCCCAGCATTGTCTAATGAGATTAGATGGTTCACTAATGAGCTCTACAGTGAGGAGAGTCAACTGTAAAGTGAAGGTCAGAAATTTCATCACCCAAATGTGCTGTTAGATTTCAGGAGTTATTAACCAATAACAAACAAATGATTTAAAAAGGAACCAGCTATGGTATTTTTGTTGCCCCCTTGAGCCTCACTTTCTCTCTCCTCTCTCTGTTTTAATGAGCACCCCAAGTATGAAAGTAAAAGCAACAGACGGAGTAGCTACACTTCATGAATGGAATAGATTTTGTGACAACATGTCGTATCTAATTTTGCATGTCAAATGCTTTTCTATATGCTTTACAAAAAAATGGGTTGATGTTTGATGAGTGGCAAGATGTTAAATTATACCTTGAATTTAAGAATGTACAAGTAAATTATATATTTTCTGCAGATTCAGATCCAGATTCAAATTCCAAATGTAAGCACATTGCATTCATTGTGGCCCTTTGAGAGGTTACACAATCCGCTGAGAAAGAATGCAAGCTTTTCCAATAACTTTTTTTTTCCTAAGTGCGATCTTTCCTAGATGGCCCCGTGGTGAGGTAAGCATCAGGGCAGCAAAGCAGGCACTTTTAATAATGTGCTGACATAAAAGCATACATGTGTAACCAGGTAATAGAAGGCTGTGAAATAATGATCCATGTTGGCTTTCAAGACAAGGTATTAACCTCCGGCATCCCTTTTGCGTCTTTTCTCTGCCACTTCATTCAGCGAGGGTTAAAACAAATTGACCTCCCTTCAGATGAAATTAATTGTTTTTTGTTATTCATTTTATTTGCCACAGAGAAAAGCTGCAATGCTGGCAAAATGTTTACCCATATGTCATCATTTCCTGTTATTGACACACAACTAAATGTTTGCATTTTTTTTTAATCCCGGAAGGATTTCTTATTAGGTGTAATACCCTGTTAACTGGTGATAAAACAAATTTCATTTCAGCAATATCAGGAAGATGTAATCAACACATAATTTGCTTAAGTGCACAAAACTATCATTTTTGTTAGCACTGCATATTTGCTGTAGAAATATTGCATGTCAGAGTGTATTACCACAAGGAGGATGCCATGCATCTTTGCATCAGACCTGAGAGAGTCTTGTCACAGCTATCTCCTGTAATCAGTTTAATACTGTTTATGTCCATCCAAACTGAACATGTGGTATGGAATGACTAATATAAGTCTCATAATTTAGTCGTAACACTCTGTACCCTTTAGGGGCCGTCTATGGATGCTCAGGCCATGAGTGCAGTGCATGAATAGTGATCCATTCACCCCTCACCTTTAAAAGCCCTGATGGCAAGCCTCCCTTTAGTTGCAACCGCTCTATCAAGCCCAAACCATCCTTCAGATAAAACAATAAAGATCCAATGTGGACGCCTTTTTATGTGTGTGTGTGTGTGTGTGTGTGTGTGTGTGTGTGTGTGTGTGCGTGTGCATTCAGTGCTACTTCCTGTGTGAGGATGATCTCACTGATTCACGTGCTAGAGGAGAAAGAAAAAGAGAGCGCTCGAGGTGATGACTTCTCCACTCACTTAGGGAACTTTGACTTATGAGGTGCACTGCATTTAGCCAAGCTAATGCAAGTGAGGGCTGTGCCATTAACCTCGGGAAGAGAGGCAGGCCCAGGCAGTATGATGCATTCAGATTGGCAGAGGACAATATTTCACCATGACAGGCATTACCAATGAATAATTAAGTGTTTAATATAATGATCTTGAGAGAGAGAGAGAGAGAGAGAGAGAGAGAGAGAGAGAGGAGAAAGAAAGAGAGAGGAGAAAATGGTAATTCCACAATTCATTGCCCTTAAAACCTATCTGGCATTATTACCCAGCAGCATTGCATGGGGGAGAGGGCTTTTGTTGAAACAAATAGGTTTTTGATGGCTCCGCCAGAGTAGTAACGGTTATTAGGTTTGAGAACTCTTTCATGATGGAAGTGGTATCCTGCCGAGCGGAGATCATGAAATTTTAAGTGGGGAATTTACAGCAGAAAGACTGCGGGACAGTGAGGCGGTCTGGGCCATGCCTGGGGACACATGTGTTTTGGTGTGGTATAATGCTCGTCTAATGTCACTGCAAATAAATAGTTAACAGCCAGGAGATAGCTGTGCTTGTTGGAACTGCAGCCTGGCTCACAAAAATATATTCTTTGTTTTTTACTTTCACAAAAGGCCAGATCTTAGCAAAACTATGTCAAGCAGCAGAGCCTGTGAGAGAAGTTGTTCAATCAAATGCCAAGGTGCTGAGATAAAGCAAAACTACCCAGGCTCCTTCTGTAATAATGTTGGACAGAATTCGCCATGCTGATGTATCCAGTGTCAGTCTTAAATAGTTATATTACTAAACTTACTTGACTAACTTTTCTAAACTAAAGACCATGATACCATGGTATGGAGTACAAAGAAACTAATAATACAATGGCTTTTGGCAGAAATGAAGTACAACATAAAGTACACAGAGAGCATTCTGGAAGAAGGCACAACTTTCCTTATCGGATTTTAATTAAGCAAAATAATAACCAAAATTAATTCAAACCTACAATTTAAATAATCCTTAGGCAAGTACATTTTGCGATAGTTCATGATGCTTATGTTCTTACATTCAAACTGTCTCCCAAACACTTGTCATTACACATCTACCTGTGACCTTGGGACTTCAGGTGTTGTTCACTATAAAGTTGCAGTCTGTCTGCAACTGTGGTTTTCCTACAATCAGTACTTTTTCAATGCAAGCACCTATAATACATGCTACATTCAGCATCACCTTGGCGTTTAAAAAAGCAAAAAAGGCAGTACCAACGATTGCGAGGAAAACAAAACATGTACCTACACATTAGCGGACCATCTTATCTATGGTGCGGCCTTGGAGTATTTGCAACATGCACCAATTGAATTCAAAGTTTTTTCCTCCGCCTTAAAAACAGAAACTTTTAAGTGGCCAAACTTATCAATCAATGTTGTCCTCTAAAAAGTGAGCCAAGGACAACAATCACACATTAGCATGATTCACAGTCCACCCACGCATGTCTCCAAATGCCCGACAGAGAGCTAATTTCACTCCTCACACTGGTGACCTTTGGCATCATATATATGTAGTGCTTGTTGCCTGTATGACAGATTCCCATGCATATTCATACCTACATATGGCCCGCCAGAATGAAGCCTGTCTACTTGCTGCAGACTCTGTAAAGCACATGAGGCAGTTCATTACTGAATGTTCTCAATCGGGTCCAGTCCCACCCTGAGGATTTGCCTGTGTGTGTCTGTGAGGGGCTGAGGGTGGTAGGGGAATTTTTGGTTGTATGTGCGTGTCTGTGCGTGGGAGGGGGATAAATCCATGAGTGTTTTGTTGTGGGTTGCAGGGGGGAGTGTGATTGTGTTGAAAAAAAGGGGGGGAAAGTGTGTGTTTGTGTGTTCGCATGTGGTAGAAGTGATGGCGGCAGAGGGAAGTGTGCGTGTAAATGGTGGGGGTGTCTTCGTTTGTGCATGTGCTCGTGTCTTTGAGCATTGTGTGGGAGTGTGTTTGTGTGTGCTGCTGTGGCACACGCTCACAGGCTTCTCTTGTTTGTGAGGTGAGAAGAGAGAAAAGTGCAGTCCCTCAGCATGCCTCCACCTCCTCTTGCTCCATCTGCCCATTTCGCTCAGTTCTCCATAAATTAAAAACGCTCTACATCTGCTTTGGGGTACATTGTTAGTTGTGTGCATTCGGTGGTTCCTCTGTTTATGAAAAATTAAACACTTTTCTGCATTCGATTATTCCCCAACTCCCGAAAGCCCCTCTGCAGCAAACATGACAGAGGCCCATGCTTCACCCCAACATGCTGAGAAGAAGACCAGGGCCTCCATCTACAGGAGTAAGGAACAGCTCAAGTAACGAAAAAAATAGAATAAGTAATTAACATCTGTTCATGGTAATATCAAGCACATGTGTGAAGCCTGGAAATGCCATTCAGCACTGGCATCATGATCTGCTTTCACAGCAGTAATCCACCACAACAAAAAACTGTTTGATAAACACTGACAACAAAAATCAAGCGTGCTACATGTGTTGGAATACTTCTCTGATCTGTGGTTTTGCATGCATGTTAAAAAGCAGGATGGCAAAAAAGCAAAAGAATGTTCATATTAACTCAATATAGAATGAAGGGGTCTGCAAAACAGCAACAACTGTTAAAATGAACTAATGCCCACCACTATTTCACTTTAACTGTCAATTATACAGTCCCAATGTGCTCCAAAATTCCCAAATGTGCACTTGTTTCCTTCCTTAAATGGAATCACTGACGAAAGGACTGGCCTGATGAAATATGCTTTCCAGTAAGTCGGAGCATCTGTATGCAAAAAGACATGTAGCTGCAGATGAATAGACATTTTAAGGCACAGTGTAGCTAATTGGGACAAAAGGGACCGCAGGATGCCCCCCTACAGCAGCCAGCCTTGAGTGGAATAATGAGGGTAATCAGAGGTTGTGGTCACAATGTTGCCCTATACGGAACACCCAGGCCACTGGGGAGGACCTGTGTTTGTCTTTGACACCAACATGTAGGGCTGCAGGGCAGTCATATTTGGCCATGGCTTGGTAACTGTGAGCCTTGCAGCAGAACAGGTGTAGCAGGCCGACGAGGCCATCAATCTCTCACTGGCCTGTCTCTGTAGGATTCAGGGTTAATTATCGTCAAATAAGCCATTAAGGAGAAGGATGGAAGCACAGAGGATGAGGGGATGCTAACCTTGGCAATAGGGCGACAGCTGGGTGGCTGAGTTAGGTTAAGTGTGTTGCTAAGGTGCTGATTCTAACTTGGTCATGTTGGTGTAAAATTGTGATTCCAGAACAGCAGAATAACATTTAAAATTATTTAAATGATTATTGGACTACATTCTACAGCCAACATGTTTGTAGCGGTTTGTCCCTGCTGGTAAGTGAGACTGGCTGTGAACTAAAAGTTAAAATACCCAGATTGAGTTCCATCCATTGCTATTTCAATGTGTAAAGTCCTTTTTAAGTTCTTATTAAGTACTAAGTACAAGCTAGTTTCAAGCTAGTGATTTACAAAATCAGGTTGCACCATAAAAACTAGACATATCTTACCTAGTAATGACTCTAGTAATGCGAAAAAACGGTTGCAAGGAAACATTTCTTTTGCCTCAAAAGCAATCGACTAACAGAAAGTCACTGTAAACCCACAAGTGGTAACACCTGCCAAAAATTACTGAAAGAATGTTCTCAGTGGCCAAACAATATACTAACAAATATCACTTACTCATCATTAGCATAATGCTTTATATAAAGGGGCGACATGTAGTTTTAAATCACTTTTTTTGCTTGTTTGGGAAGGGGTTGTAACGTCACATAAAAATGATCCCCTTGACAGGTTTTTCTGTTACTTCTGATGGCCAGTATGCCTAATCCTATGTTAAGGTGACCAGATGTCTGAAATGAAAACTGGGGACATTTTTGGTTTGGTGGCCAGCGTGTCATAAAAAATATAATGTTATTATAAATGAAATAAAAAAGCAGGAAATTATTTCAGGTTTTATAATCTGTCAAATATAACTTCTGAATGAAATCAAGTTGATGCAGAAACTACCTTTCAATCATTTAGTAGAAGCTGCAATCACTTTCTGGCGAGTAGAATAGGCCTACTGCATTTTATGTGTTGTTTTGGTCATTTAAAGGTATTTTGGAAGATAAAAAGTACTCGGTGAATTATAATCTGTCAAATATAACCCTCATGAATATAATCAAGTCATTTCAGGGCAGAAATAATCTTTTAGTCAATAAGTAGAGACTGCTATCACTTTCTGGCAAGTGGAATGCTGCATTACATGGGTTGTATTGGCAAGGTATTTCAACAGGTAAAAAGGACTGGATTGGTTGGTACACAGCAAACTAAATAATGTAAAGTCATAAGGATAATTGAAAAAGAGATCATGTCTTTATTTTATATAGCCGATAACTCAGCTATAACTCAGTCCATTTTCCAAATATAAACAAGGATATTAGGCATAAGCCTACCAAACACATAATCCACCGACAACAACAGGCTTCTGTTATTGCCTAAATGTCACGTCTGCTTATTCTATAAAGTGCAAACACTTATTTGGCCACAATTGCGATTATTCCGTTGAACGAAACGTAGTATCACAAGTATCTAAAGACATATCTTTGCTGTTACTATGGACACAAAGTAACATTTATTTGTACATTATGTCTGTTTGATCCAGAAAAAAGCAGCTGTAGGTGTAAAGAGACTGGCCGATACTGCGTTAACGTGCTGCACGTGCTGCACGTGCGGACGGAAATCAGTTTTCGGCGGACCATCACTTTTCTGCGCAACACCTGCCGTGTATGCTCTGCTGTCCAGTCTCTCTTATCATGTAAAATCGGAATCACGTAAAGTCACGTAAAGTCTATGATTAACAAACAGTTAAAAACAGGGACATTTCCAGGGACAGATCCAGTCGGGGACTAGTCAAGTGCCGAACATTTGCAAGGCAAGGCAAGGCAAGGCAAGTTTATTTGTATAGGACATTTCAACAACAAGGTAATTCAAAGTGCTTTACATAAAATATAAAAGCAACAGGGAAATATAAAAAAAAGTTTAAAAGCAACATAAAATATAATAAAAGTTACAGCGTTACAATCAGGGTTAAAAGAGTTAAATAGAAAATAAAAACAGGCTGAGGGGTTGAGCAAATAATAGAGTCAGAATCATTCTTAAAAGAGAATAAACAGAGAAGTACACTTAATCAACTCTCTCTAGCTAGTCTGTACTTGGGTCCACAGCAATCTTTGGGTCCACTGAAACTCCAAAAACACTACAGAGAAAGCAGGACATGTCTGTCAGCAGGCCACTTTGATCCAGTTATACTCTGGACATACCTGCGTGTTTACAGGTGGACAGAGGTTCCTGCAAATCACTAGGGCGCGAGATTTAAGACCACTTCCTTCACTCTCTTCAATCTCTTAACTCACTTTGAGATCGCAATTGTGAGACAATCTATATATGGATCGCAAGTGCCCAACACTTGCAGTTTGTGTCCATATCTATCTTTTTCTTGAGCTGAGATGATCCAAATAAAATTTAACGGCTTTTGCGGCGTCTCTAAAAGGGAGTGCATGTCATGTGACTGAAAACTAAGAATTGGACTTGTAAACTAACATTAATACAAAGCATGTGAAATATATTTTGATTTTGTCCTTTTGTTTAGGTTCAATTTAGATAACTTAAGCTCTCCGGCTAATGCCGACCAGTTGCTAATGCTATAGTTATGGCTTTCTACATTACTTCACCAGTTAGCACATCCATATTACTATCCTGTGTATAACCGGTATTATGTCAAAGTGTTGATTTTAGCCTGCAAGAAATTATGATAACGGTACAAAGCAAATGTGGAGCGATTTGTTTCTACAAGCGAGGAAGGGACAGACAGCTAACGTAACATGATCACAGATCTGCCACTTCGTAATGTTCAAATTAGATTTATTGTCGTTTTACCAATACTCAGGTAGATACTTTTTCACCATCTCATTTTCTGTAACTCAACTGTAATTACCCACGTAATCCACATAATGTAGCAGGACAACAACACAGTGGAACACATTCACTACAGAAGTGTTACGAATGTTACTTACTGTTATAAAAGAGTGGTAACAATCTCATTTATGATATTCAGTCTAGCTTACTAACAAATTTTCATTATCATCCAAAACATTTAGCTGTGCTCACATTGAAAGATCCACAATTAGTTACTGAGTTTCCAGCATGTTGTGTGATACTGTCTCCGGTGTTTCGGTCTCTGTGTGTTGGAACATGCTCGCTCTTCCAACACACAGAAAACTACATTTAATATATTCTTTGATTTTTGTAAAACGTAATATAATTTTAAATATGCAAAATGACTAGGCTAGGTTTGAACTTGCAAAGAGCTGGGGCAGCTGGATCCCGGTGAGGTTGCAGTACAGATGCTTTGATCACTTTTGTCCAAGAATATAATGATGAAATGTAAAATAATTTGACCACTTTGCACAGGTTATCAAGGGTATACACATGTTCAGGTAAAAAGTAATGACTGGAAGCATCAAAGGTTTGAGTCTGTCATAGAATTATATAGATTCATTTCTATATAAAACACCCTCATAATGTGCTCCTTTTTATTGCAGTGCAACTTTAGTCTTGAAAGTATCCATCTCATTGTAGATTACTTCATAATGCATAAATGGAAACTGCCATTAGGGTTTCTTTTCATGCTCTTAACATATTAATTGACATCGCAGTGAATGTCAGATCATACAGTAAATTGTATCCGGTGAAGTCAGTGACACCTGACCTATTGAAAATTTTACAGTGTGCTTATACCTTCATTTATCTACTCAATGTGCCCATGAATATTTAAGGTCGACAATTAAACCTCAGCTGACCTGCAGGATAGAGCTGGACCCGCGCTGTCAGAGTGAAGCAGCATAAATGCGCCCACGCAATCCCACTCATCAAAAACCCCGAAAAAGCAAATCCCCCCACACACCCGTCCTCATACGAAATTGCACATAGGCACACAAGCTTTGTCACAATGTCACACGGTCACAGTGACATGGCCCGTGTATGACAGGCACGTCACGTATGTGTCATGTTTATGGGGGCATCAACATACGTGGTTTGTGTTTTGTGTTTTGTGTATGTAAATGTTTGTGCAGGGTCACAGTTAATGCGTATCAGTATCCTGCTTCACCTTGGTTTGGTGATGCAGAGCATAATGTGTATGGAGGGTAGCACCACTAAAACTGCATACTGAATACATAGAAACAATTGGTTTGCAGTAACAACTAACACATTTGCAAAAATAAAATGTATGTTAAATAACAATGTTAGTATAAAAGAAAAATATTTTCATATCAACAATGGATCACAGGCATACTCAAGAGAAATATCTACAGATTCTGCAGTTTCTAAAAGGACCCGGTTCCAAACTTTCTCAAAACCCAAAAATCAATGATATCCAAGTTTATCGACTGTCATCGAGACTAGTGGGTCCTATAATGCCACATTATGTCTTGTGAATCAAATCTGATTTAAATTGAAACGGGATGAATAAGCAAACTAATTTTTATACACACACACAGCGGCCAGCAGAGAGAGATGGCACTTCCTCGCTGTGGAGACAGTGAAGTTAAGTTACCTCCTAACTACTTGAGATGCCAACAGCTTTGCTTGTTACTTTAAGTACGTTCAATAAAACCTTCTGGGTTAAAAGACAATACTTTATCAAGACACCTTTCTGTAAGGTAAACAAAGGGGTTAATTTAATCATCTCTGTCCTCAGTTTGGCGATAGCCAAATGTTCCAAACAAGCTAAATAGAAAGCTGTAGCATAGACTGGTCTGTAGTCTTAAAATTTGGCGTATTGTTGCAAACACAGCTGCTGGCTGAGACAAACCAGCCGCTCCTCCTTCTACCAGGTAACATTACTTTTAGGCAGTGAGAAGATGCTGAGTGATGTCAGAGTTTTTCATTCTTTCTAAACATCACTCAGTATTGTGATGTCACTTTAGTGACGTAGCTGTTGTAAACATTAATGTTCCTGCTCTAGAAACAATATTTAGTTGTATTTAAAATATTCAATTATAATCCTATAATTAATTTAAAAACAACCAGGCAGCTAATATTTGTTTATTTATTGCAAGTGATATGACATCTCAATATATAACAATGTTATCGCACATTGAATATTTTCTTCATACAGTGGAGACCTACCTCATGCCCATTGGGTTTGGTCTTACCAAAAAACCTTCACTAAATAATTCTAAAGTATCGATAGTTGTATCGATTGAGACTCAGATCGTTAAGCAGTCTCAATAAGAGTATTAATATTAATAAAATTTAACAATCCCGATTTCTAGTGTTAAGTGTTTACAGCTTGTTTCTGCTGCCCCAAAGTGGCAAAAAATAAGTTAAAATGAAAACTTAAATGGCGTATTCTTTAACAACCTGATAATTGTTGGGTGATGATATTTATTCTTATTATTGACTCTTTTTTTTCGCAAAACAATACTAATTTTTAACCGCAAGTGCAATGCAGTGAAAATTGAAAGTGACACATACCCACACTAATAATGTATATAGTCAAACTCTCAAGCTATATCTGATGTGATCTCACTCTCAAAAGCATGCCATATTCCCTGACCGATATCCATATATACAGCCTTAATGTAATAACCATCCCTTTATGCTAGACTGATCAGGCTGATTTAAGATATCTCTTTGCAAAGTGCCCATGCTGTCACCTTATTTTCATCTCCAACCTTGTATTAGTGCATTTGTCCCCTGAATATGGGTTATACAGCAGTCTTGGTTTTTAATGATGTAAATAATGCAGTAATTCCATTGAAATTAAGCAGCCTAACACAGATGTCGGCTCCCTTACTTCCATATCCAGTATGAGCCCCGGTGTCTATAGGTCAGATTACATTTTCAAATGGTATGAAATATAAATGAACCAAAGATTTCTCTATACCACTAATCACTTTCTTATATTTTTATCACAGTGGCCATGAGGATGGGGGCGAATGAGTTCTCATTCTAATCATATTGTCATACCCTCAGGTTAGACCTTCCATTTTGCATACTCGAAGAAAATGGCATTAAAAGAAAGCCTTGATATACCGTAAGTATTAAATGTATGCAAAAAGTATTCCATTTATTCATGCTTTAGCAGTGCATTATGTCAAATGTAAACCCATCAATCAAAAAAAATCTTATTTAAGACAAGCCAGATTCTTCTGTCAACAATTCTCTTTCCAAACTTTGATGGATTGACTGATTCTACCCAGACATGAACTCTATTACTTGCAAGCATCCTGAGCATCCATGATGCAGCAATTTAGCACAAAAACATTTTCTCTAAATTGTCTCACACTTTGACATATCTATTCTTGATTCTTTTCAGGTCCAAACCCAAGTTTTCATTTCTGAAAAATGTCTGGTTAGGGATCTATCATTATGGCAATCACTCGCTCACTGTTGTATCATTTCCTCTCAAACACACATCTCATCTGAAGGCCTGTAGACTGTCTCACAGCCAGTATTTCCAGATACACTATTATTTTGCACAAACGTTGAGCTCCACAGGCAATCTGCATCTTGCTGTGGCATGGGTTTGCTGTGGGAATAGAAATCAGACACTTGTCGGTGCAGCGAGAGTTTTTTTTCTTCTTCTCTACAGCAGCTACCAAGCAGCCAGGCATGTCAAAGAAGCAGAGTGAAAATGTCTCCTTGTGGAGTAAGAGAAAGTTACGTTGTAAAATAGGAAAGGTATTATGGTTGTCAGGCACTGGGGACTAATATAACACTCCTCCTTGTTGCCTCCATCATCCCTGACATATGGGACAGTAATCATACCTTAAATGGAATCACCACGATGATGACAGCTTTGTGGATTTATCATTTTACCTCTAAAGTATTACTCAGTTTTTCTATCAGGTACAGATCACATCTGTAGAATACTGATGAAGGAATGTGGGTCTCTCAAAAACAATAAAAACAGACCTTTCAGGTGACCTTAAGGTATTGCACATTATTGTATTTTGTTTAAATTCTATTGTTCTTTCACCTATTAATTTTTTGTGCAAAAAAACCCCAATCAAATCACAAATTGTGGCAATTTGTAGGGTCTATACATCTATCTACCTTTTTCTCTTTATTGTTCTCTTTTCCTTCCTTTTAGTTTTTAAAGTCTGTTAAAAGCAGCGGTGTGACAGTGAGATTTGAGTTACCAGGAGTTTGATTGGTCTAAATATCCCCTGGAGGATTGTTTCAAATGTGTGATTCCAAGTCCTGGGGGAAATAACAGCAGGTGGGAATGCCATATAGATGATGTTCTTGCAAGGGAAAAAATTATGTTGTAGGGTCACACAATTGAATCCATGGAAACTAAAAACGCAGCTCATGTGAAGAAAAACACCTTCATGACTTAACCAACTGGCTTAAAGACATGCTGAAATGAAAAATAGATTTTCCAAGTTCTGATCCTGTGTGGCTTGTTTTAATTATTCATTTATCTCTTGTTACATGCAAAATATGTGTCAAACAATATTTGTTCAAAATCCCTCTACTTTCTCCTACAGTGAAAAGCAAAACTATTTTTGATCGCTCATCTCAAAGTGAAATGACACCAGACACAAAACTCTTATATTTATTTCTCAACTACTCTCAAATAAAAGAGTAGTATTAAATTAATGTGTTCATAGTACTATTAAATGTTATTCTTATTCTTATCTTATTATTACCAGTATTATTATAAGTTGGTTATTTTTCAAAAAGATTTGGTTGATTTCTGATTTATCCATGGGTGAAGGTAAACAGACCAACAACACCATATATTTCCACAGCTCTTTATATTTACAAAATAATCTAATTTCAAGGATTTGATTTAAATCTCTCTCCTAACTGAATCCTACCCACATATCCGCTTTTGCACTCTGAAACACATCACATGAAGATAACTGTAACTTTAAGGTGACAACCAGGTAAAAACAAGTGCACAATGCATTTTTTGTTCATTTATTGCATTCTGTTACAATTGATGATTGCAGGGGTGCATACAGTATAACGTCCACATGTAATACCTCCATTAATCTGCAGCATTTAAAACTGCCTAAAATATATAATACTCTTCATTCTTGTTGCTTATCTTATGCAAATTAAATCCGCTCTTATCTCTGCAACTTCATTAATCTGCAGTTGCATACATCCTGGCCTACTTCTTGATCAGGCTCTTCATTAGCTGAACCTTTTTTCCAGGAAATATTCAATCATAACGTGAGCCAGGTCAAGCAGGACCACCCAGCTGGGGATTGTGATTCTAATCATGTAGAGGAGGACAACATACACCCATACTTGTTTAATTGGCTCATATACCCATGTTGAGCAGGTGCTGATATCATCCCACACACACTGTTTTTCATAAGTGCGTGGCTCCCTCCACCATCGTGCCTCCCTACACTCAAGAGAAGTGAAGAGGGCAAGTAAATGGATGGTCTGCTTGAGATACCCTTTGAGTAATTTCACCTTGTACGTTTGAGGCTTTTTAGGAGCTTCATTTGGAGGAACCCCCACCCCATCTTCACTATATAAAAAACATTATTAATATTCACCAGAAATTACTAAGGAGAGTGGGAGAGAGTTTGCCATATCCAGATGGATGCTCCTTAAATCTGTCTTCAATTAGTCTCCACTAACTTACATCTTCCAGTTGAATTCTGATTAGCTTATCTGGCAATTTACTGGCTGGAGAGCACTTGGTCCCCCTACTGTGTGCAACCTAGCTACTTTTGAGTATTGTGAACCTTTGATCATTGCCCCCTTATTACCTATAAAAGCCAACACCATTAAGTTTTGCATTGCCTCGTCCCCTTGTCCATAGTACTTCCCCCCTCTTCCATATCAAAGATCACAGGCTCATGTAATGTAAAAAAAAATGATGATGATAATACCTTGTAGTTAACATATTCCACTCTCACTCTCCACTGCGATTATGAACCCGTGGCCTGTCTTCTGTCTCAGTAGCTAGCTACTTCCCTCTTGTGGCCAACCAGGACACAGAGATGCCTGAGAAACTTACTGAGGTCAACATGTTCACTTTCCTCCTTCTTGCATTTTTAAAGCAAGAAGAGTCAGATTGGGAATGTGTATAACACAACAACACTCCCCTGACATTCATCTTCAGTGTGGGCTTCATGCTCCTTTCCTCCCTCCCCCATCTCTTCTCCCCCGTCTCTTGTAGAAAGTGGATCACCAGGGGAGCTAAACCCTGCCATTAACATATAGAGGCTTTATTTAAATCCCATTCACTTTTCAATCCATTTAGAAGAGTGATGCCAGCATGTTACAGAGATGGCATTGCGTGAGGCCCTGATTGAGCTCCAATTTGATCATTTTATCTGATTGTGAGGTAAACAGTATCATGATGGATAAGATCTCATTACAACAGGAAAGTGAGAGTTTAATTTCCTGTACATTTTCCATCTTTATTAATGCCAGAGGCAGCAGGTTGTCAATTGCATTACAGGCCATGGAACCCTGGCTAGGTATCCTGCATGACACAAACGAGGCCAGAGAGCCAGTTTAAAAGGGATCACATTTGGCACAATGCTCCAGCCAATTTTCAATTTGATCTTGGCGTTAATGCTGCATCTCATAGTGTAAAATTCTTTACAACTTTGAGAATAAAAATAGACTGCAAAACACAATGTGTTATGCCTTTTAATTAATCTACATTACTGTTGTTACAATGAGTCTTCTCCTGGTGTCTTGCAATGGCTGCCAGGGTGGCAAGAGACCAGCTGGTATACTGTAGAAACAGCAGACTTGTTGTCTGTCAAGAAGGAAACTACAGAAGAAGACAGTGACTATCACACCCTGACACTACCCGTCCAGTGAAAGCAAGAATGGGGAGGAAAAAAACAAACTTCAATAATAAACCTGTCAACAGTCCAATCTGAATACCCAGGAGCCACAACTGTCTTAACTCTCCTCTCCTGGCAATAGTCATCATCACAGACACTCTCCTGCGAGGCAGCATCATCTATCAGTCAGTCTCCCTCTCACACACACACACAAACAGCCCCCTCACCACATCATCTCTATTTGTCCCATTATATCCTTAACACGGTTTAAAATACCTCTGCTGCTCCAGGAAGGGAACTGTTGAGTATTGAGGGCTATTCAGGTGTG
>JAPMOB010237698.1:0-24355 GCA_029875015.1 Lepomis gibbosus
CTGCCTCCCGAACCCAAACTGGAACCTGGTTCCACAGGAGAGGAGCCTGATAACTGAACGCTCTGGCTCCCATTCTACTATAGTCTGCAATTTTTTTGTATTGGACAAGAAATATTTTATTATTTTATTATTTCTTGTGAGATCAGTCTGATTAGGTTCATTTTCTTTTCCATTCTGACTCTGACTCCTTCATCCCACATCAGAAGTAGTCGATCTGTGCAACATGCACAGATGATGAAAAGAGAACTTGGGTTAATTCTGCAAAAGCACTAAACAAAAAAACAGATCACCTCTGGAGATTATCTTGATTTAATTACATTTTTTCTGAGTGTGTCCATTATTTACATGATTATTCTCTCCTCCAGGTAAACTGAGATAACTTTTGAGTATCAGGTGTCTACGGAGTAGAAACCAAAGCCCTCAGGTTCCTCCTGGTTTGTTTGACTGCAGAGCTCAGGGACCGTGTAATGAAGACGGGTCTGGTCTCTGGAGGTCTGAAACAGCAGGAAGACACACATGCCGACCTCAGCTTGATTGATATCAAGTCTTATTTTAAACCTTCATCTCTCTGGGGAAAGATGAGTAAACGCCGGGGCAGCGACGAATCAGCAGCTGGGGATCCAGTGCCTTGCTAAAACACACCTCCTAAGTGGGGGATAAGTGGTGGCGTAGACCCCCTCCTCGGTTAAGTGACGGCCTCTCAGCCCCTGTGTAAATGGCTTCTTTGACACCTCTTTCAAACCATCCATCCTCTCTGTCTAAAATGTGCACCTGGTGGTCCTCAAACGAGTGTCCTCTGTCCTTCAGATGTAAGTAGACTGCAGAGTCTTAACCTGAGGAGCTGGCTCTTCTGTGTTGAGCCATGCGTTTGTGTAGTGGTTATTCAGTTTCCCCAGTGTAGAGGTTTGTGCACTGGATCACATACACTAGATTGCTTTTCTTGTGTTTGGGCGTGCGGTCTTTGGGGTGGACCATCTGGCCAACAATCCAGCATTAACGAACCGGCAGGATCGATGATCCTGTCAAATGGCCCCACAGAGGTTAAATAGCTGAGTGTCCCTACCAGTCATTTCAGTCATTTTAACCTTCTTTGGATAACTATGACCTGGATTACTGAGAACCTTCACAGATAAAAGGCACCTCAGAAGTGCACGTTGAGGAAGCCAGACAGTTTCACATGTACTTGCCTGAATCTTTGCGGATTGAAAATTGGTAAAAGTCAATATTAAAAATGAAACAGTCCACTATTTATTTTATTGTCCACAGAAATGGAAGGAAATCTTTCTCCAAAGGACACTCCAAAAATCCTTCTGTGTTTCCAGCTTTCATGATGAAAATATTTTTCTTATCAGGTTATTCTATTGTTTACATCCCCACTTCCTCGAGGACCTTGCATCTCCATGAAGCTTTGCAATCATCATCCTCCACTTGTCCACCAGATGTCCTCAGATTTTGTGCCTTCTTTCTACCTGCTTGCCTTCTTTGTGAGTTGTTGGAGGGTTGGTCAATGGGTTTCTGCATTTGTGTCCTCCTCCCTCTGTTACCTGACTCCACTAACTGTGACATCATAGGCTTGAAGAATCCTTCCACAGGTAGCTCAGTAAGAACCAGAGGACATTTATAATGTTAACAAATATGGTAACAGGTAATCCATGCCGTTAATGTTAATAACCCCACTACCGGTGGACCAATAAGGGACATTTCTTCTAAAAAAATGTGCACAATAGTCAAAGGCAAGAGACAACACATTTTTGATCCCTTTTAAATTGTCCCCTGAATTATACGGTGTTTGAATATTTAAAAGAACATTTTGCAAGTCAAGAAGGTCACAGTTTGTTGTAAAGACTGTGAAAATATGCGAGACCAAAAGTCGCGTATGTGACGTCATAACTAGACGATAGATGATGTGATGAAATGTCATTGGATTAAACACAAATTCTACTGATGTCTGCCAAGTGTTATTCTTTGATTAGCAACCAACCTGACCAACAGATGGCGCTACTCTACAGATGAAATAGTCCCTTCAAAGAAGTAACTTTCTGACAGAAGATAACCTGATCTTCAACACACAGCTGTGATTACATGAGATAACATGTTTAATATGGATTACAGCAAACTTTAGAATAGATTTGTGGGATTAAATTTGTTTTGTATGATACAATTCATACAGAAAAAGTGCTCAGGTTAGAAATTAAAATACGATTCATAACTTAAATTTAATACCAAAATATAATTCTTAATCAAAAATGTAAAATACAAAGTAATCATTCAGATAAATTTAACTATTTTTGTCCCAGAAGAGCATCTGAGAAATGATCTTTACACAGTATTTAAATGTCCTTCTACTGATGTATATGAAATGTTTCTGTGTTTGACAGGACCGCCGCTCAGAAGGGTAGTTTGTTGACGAGGGGTATCTTCTTTTTCAGGGTCAGTTCGGAGTTGACCTGCTCGGCCGACAGCAGGTTGTGCCACTGAGCGATCGGCCGCCGCGGGTTGGACAACATGTCGGCCCAGTGCTTCAGCTGGTTCCCCGACGCGTTGCAGCCCAGGAAGATCTTCCCTATGGCGTCGTTTCGTGTCATGGTGTCGTGGTCCCACACCGAGATCACCAGGTTCACCTTCTGTGGACGACAGGGCAAAGTCTTATCACTTATCTGGTGGTTTTCCTACTTGGGTCTGCTGGTGTTGCTCTCCATGCTAGCAGTCCTCGCTGCAAAATGAAAAGTGATTCTATTCTGACACCCAGAAAACAAAATACAGAGATTTGCTCCTAAGGTGTGAAAACTCCTAATTATAATCAGAGGTGGAAAGAAACGAAGTACAAATACTTTGCTACTGTACTTAAGTAGTTTTTTCCCTGTAGTTGTACTTTTTCTTTAGTATTTTTAGCTGTTGCAACTTTTTACTTCACCAAATAACGATTTTTTAAACTGTTACAATCTGCACGAGACCTCATTACATCGTTATTAGCATGAAAAGAAAGAAACACCAGCATGTATTGCATGTTGTCCCAATTGTCTGGGATTATTACGCCAATATGCCGGCTCGCTGCTCTGTATGAAAGGTACCGAGCCGGAAAGGGGGTTCCGATTTGATCCGGCTCTGAGCCAGGAATGTTGGTAGTTAGGCTAACAGAGGCGGAACGATATCTGTGTGAAAAGCCACAGTCGGCATGCTGAAACAAGAGTGACGTTCCAACCCTGTTATGTTTCAAGTCCCATCTTTTTTAACGGTGTAACACTGAAAGTACTCCGGCTGCGCCACTGTTTTGTCAGGTCCCCAGCCCGGTGTTAACGTCCACTGGAAGTGTCTCAGTGACTTGTTTATTTGTCTATTTTGTGCTTCTACTTTCTTCACAGATCTCTGTGAGCGTGTTTTGTTCCATCGCCTGCAGGCTTCGTATCTACAGGGAGTATTTCAGAATTTTTGACATGTTTAGATTTTGTTTATTTGGTAATCAGAGCTTGCTTTAGTGCTTCTACTATGATAAAGTAGACTATGTAGTTAAATGGTTTCTTTTATGTCTGTTTTAACAGTGTTAAGGTTGAAGGTTTATCTTGCAACATTCTTTCCGCGCTTATTGCAGGATTTCTGTGTGAAAGCTGCAACTCTTGCGCAGAGCTGGAGGGCACCGCTTTGCTCTCATGTCAAAGGTGAAAGCGAGTGTTTATGTGTAGCCAATATCAAATGTGGCTGTTTTCTCGTTAAAGTGCCAAAGGGAAGAACCTCCACTGTACAAACCCAAGTTTTTTTTGTAGGTCGAACAAACACAACAGAGTGAGACGTCTTCTCTTTTAGCTGATCACAATATGTCAGTTTCAGCTGTCACTGTTCACTGTCCTGTCCTATTAAAAGTGACATTAAGCAAATGTAATGTTTTGTCGCCGATGATGGTGCTAACTGCAATATTTCATAAAAAATGCAACAAAAAACAGCATGTTAACGGCCATTTTGTTAATTATTTTGAACAGCGGATGAGTTGTAACTCTGTCAGGGATTAAAAGAAGAGTCAGGAGCAGCCACAGCGAGCTAACCAATTCTTACTGTTTCCTGCTGTGTGGAGAACTACTCTCGCCGTCGGCAGCATGAAATCAGATCACGGTTGTTCATGTCATGATGGAAAAAGCCTATCATTGACTGACTTTTTTATTAAAACAACCTGGCTGCACAGTAAACAGATACACCTGCTGCTCTTCTGTTGTATTTCTGTCTTTTATCAGTCAGGACAGAATTCATAAAGATTACAGCCTAAACTATTTTCTCGTAGTTTCAATCCAGTCAGATAGTTTGGGTTTTATTTGTCTCTGAGATTACTGCTTTCATCCTGAGATATGCTGCATATATGTACACAATATGTTTGGGTTTAAAATAAATAAAGGATGTCTAAAACATCCTCTCTATTTCTTATCTCGTGACACTCACCTGGATTTGTTCAAACGACACGTCGAAGGTGAAGGACTCGTTGAAGTAAGGGTCCAGCGTCTTCTTTTTAACAGACGTCTTCCTTTTCTTCCACTTTCTCTTGTCCAGAGCCAACTGCACCTTCACATAAGGATCTGCAAATACCAAGTGGAGGTTAAAGTCAGGCGCAAACAAAAAAATCTTGTCTGAGGAGTAACAGTAGAAAACAAAAAATACATGTTTTTAAAGAAAAAAATGGGGTTAATGATTAAACAACTCACAATGTTAAGAAATAATTTAGCTCCGTCCACTAAACTAAATAAGTAAATGTTACATTCACTAAACAAATTACAAAGATCCTCTACAAAAGAAAACAAACCTTGCATCTGAGAAACAATAATTTAATTTTAAACATACGGCTGGCTCTTTTTTATTATATTATAATATTATATTATAATGTTGTCTTGATTTGTTGTCATGTTCTACTTCTCTGCCAGTAATAGTTACAACAATGCAAATCTGCAATCGTGCACATAATAAGTGTCATCAGACTTCAGTTCACCGGCTCAGCCATCTTTCTATTGACCGTTTCTTTGTTGTCGCGTTGTTGCCATCTGCTGATGAGGTTGGGAACCGAAAACGGGTTTATACAAGCATGCATGGCTTTCGCTCAAAAGAGTGTTTTCACTTTATTGAAGAAAACAAGGCAAAGTGCCGTGCATGTGGGAAGCTCATCAGCCGGACGCCTGGTTTCACATTAAACTTGAGCAAACATATAAGACAGCACGGCGTCAGTGTGAAGGAGTGTTTGATGCCTTGTGGTCTCCTAGTCTGGCTGTGTCATCAGCCAGCACCTCCAGTGGAGCTGCGACACGCCTTTCTATTTGGCAATGAAGGGAGAAATTACCACGAAGAAAGCTGAAGGGTGTTAAAAACCACAGCATCCACAACAAAACGTATGGACTGACTGTGGGTGTTTTTATTACATATTTTTACTTTGTGAATGTTCAGTTAAAAATACTTTGAATTTCCCTATTTTAAGATATACTGTTATCTAAACATTTGACCATTTTTTATTGTATAACAGTATAATAAACAATATAGGAATTGAAATCAGATACCTGAAACCCAACTCTACCGCTGGACCAGTGGAGCTGGAAAAGGCTAATGTTGTGTGTCCTACAGGGGCTACTGTCTCTCATATTTATAATTATTCGTTTCTCAAAAAAGTGGAACAGAGCGGCTAAAAGTCTCTTTGCTTCTCTAACGATAAGCTACACAGACTCACAAACCTCATTGTTTTATTGTTTCCGTCCACTTGTGTTAGAAGGTTTCGGGGTTAAAATGCTTAAAAAGTAAAAACTAATTAATTTGCTCATTTCAAATATTTAATAATAATTTATTAGTCTTGCTGAGCCTGAGTGAAGCTTTGTGGCTGGTGGTGTGCCGCGCCCTCTTTTGTCCGGCCGCCACTGGCGGTAACTCTCAGCTAATCTAATCCTCTGAGAACTGAATGATTTCGGTATGAGATCTCGTCTCAGTCTGACCTGAGCTTCCTCCGATGTCCATGCTCTTCAGGCCTTTGGCCTCCAGGATCACCACAGTCAGTTTGCCGGCAGTGGGAACGTAACGCAGTGAGAAGCAGATCTCCCCCAGGTTTTCATCCTGCGTCACACAGACGAGACAATCAGAAATCTTTACAACAAAGGTCATCAAACAATTTAATACAAGTAAAATAAGTAACAGATAAAGGTAAATGTATTTGATAGCACAACATGACATGTGGAGATGAGTAAGGAAATGTTGCAAGATTGGAAATGGGTTAAAAATATGTGCAGCAGGGGGATTATTTTTTGAGCCAGATGGTTAATACAGTCAGATTATTTAAAATAGATTCTGGAAATACTTTCAGATTGGAAATCTGTAAGTCTTCTGCTGGAAGACCTGTGGTTTGTCTTTCAGAAAAAACTGTAGGTCTCCTGATTAAATGCAATGATCTCAGCAAAGGCATAGATGAGGTCAGTAACTTATAGGAAGGATGGTCCACACTACTAAACACAAGGACTCCTAAACACCTCAGCAGCCACAATCACTTGCTATGTGAAATATGCAGAGTGTGAAAAGGGGAAGGAGGAAACCTCAAACTTGGCGGGCTCTGCGAGGTCCTGCCACTCCTCGATAACGTGGTTCCAGTCGACGTCGCTGAGCTTCAGCCTCAGCTCGCCGATGATGTTGTGTTTGGAGAATCTGTTGAAGTCATACACCTGCATCACCAATGTCGACTTTTGGAGGGAAGACTTTGATATCTGGGAAAAGATCATTCAGGTTAGAAGCAGAAGCATCTGTTGTGTTTTTTGGGGGGTTGGCTGTCTCAGTCTCTTCTTGTTCTCTGTGTTTATTCTTCGGCTCCTGTTTGACTGTCTTATTTTACTTTCTTCTGGTTTCTGTTCTCTTTACTTCTGGTCTCTGGCTTTCCGTCTTGTGTTAATTATTTGCTCCTGTCCTGATTAGTTTCACCTGTCCCTTTATAAAAGTCAGTGTTTCCCCCTTGTCTTTTGTCAGGTCGTACCTATTCTTTATGCCAAGCGTTCCAGCCCTGTTCCTTGTGTCTTCCCTGTGTTGCCTGTTGGATTTGTATCATTATCCCATTCTGGATTTGTTTGCCTTTTGTTTGGACTGCCTGCGTGATTATGGACCTTGGCCTGCCTCACCCAATTGTAAGCTTGTTCATTTTGCGTTGAACTGATTAACAAACACTATAAACTGTACCAGACCCGCCTTGGCATCTGCATTTTGAGCTGTTTTTTAAAATTCTTAGCAACTTAATCCAACCAAATTAATGACCTGTAGCTGTCCTGTAAAGGGTACTTGCTTATGTAATTATGTTTTTTTTAAAGTATAATTTGGTTTCTCTTAGTGACACCTACTGGTAAACTTGTGGATTACACTAATTAAGGCGCATGCTGGGCTCACATGTTCAATTAAGAATAATTGATCATTAAGCTGCTATCAGAAGCAAAAAAAAAAGAGACTATTTTGCAACATTGGAGGATTGTAACGGTTCCTACATTTCTGTGCAGAAGGCGCACAAAGCTTGTGCATATTTTATTTTGAACTGATAATATTTTTTGTTTATATTATATTTCATACTGAAAACGATTGTGTTTGTAATTATTTTATTTCAGTTTTTCACAGTGTTTGCTGGTCAAAAGAAGATTATTTGAAAAAAGGAACAAATAAATACTGGTCAAACATCAGTCTTATGTGTAGCAGAAGAAAAGCTCGGGAGCGGTGATAGTACTTACCGGGAAGTTGAATTGTTCGTTGAACATGGGGCTCAGCGTGTGTTTGAACACTTTGGTCTCGCAGGTTTTGTTTTTGTCGGGGCAGATGTAGACTTTGACGTAGGGGTCCGAGCTTCCTCCCAGGTCCATGGCCTTCAGGCCGGTGGCTTGTTTGATCCCCACAGTGAGCTGTAGAGACAGACAGAAAAAAGACTGACCGTCAGTAACACTGTGAGTCATTGGGGAAGTCTTACAGCTCTAAAGTGTGTTAGTTCTACTGCAAATAAAAAAAGTTCTGTAAAGCATGTAGTGAAATCTGTTGGTGGGAGGAGGTCTGCGCTGCCACATAGTCCCCTATTTACAATCCTTTCACCTCGTCCCAGGAAACCAAACGTTCGCTTTTGGCCTCTGGTGAAGATGCCAACGATGGTTGTTGACTGGTGACGGCAAGAAGAACTAACGAACCACCAAAATCAGTCAACTTGACAACAACCCCACAGAAGTTAAATAGCTGAGTTTCCTCCCCAGTGAGCCAGATCTTTTGGATACGAGACAAAACCTCTGAGTATCTTCAACCGAGTGCAATTGCCTTTGGTTTCAACCATTTTAACTGTGAGCCGGATGACTGAGAACCTTCACCAACAGTTAGAAAGAAGTGAGATCACCAGGCCTCTGCTGCAGGCTACAGGCTTCAGGGTACATTAGCCACTAGATAACACCCAAGTCTTTGACCAAGGAAGAAAACTGTCCATCGTCAGACCGACAATATTACAGGAGTGCAGCGCTAAACCTGTGGAGGCTCTGTGGTAAGACATGCTGAACTGTAAGCAACTGATTCCAGGTTTAATCACCTCAGACTGAGCGCCGTTGTATTCCAGAGAGTAGAGCAGCTGTCCCCTTTTCTGTTTGGCCGTGCCATAGTCCACGTCCCCCACACCTGGCTGGACCTATCAGAGCACAGGGAACACATCAGTTTAGACCTTTCACTCTTTCAAACTGTTTCCACTTAGTGACTGTTATTAGAAAATAATTGATTGATCTAGAATTGCAATAATTTGTCATGCAGAGATACTATAAGTCATTCATCTTCATGCAGGATTGAGTCTCTCTGATCATGTTTGTGTTAGTCCAAGCTAAATGAATAATGCACTAACAACTAAACTTATCATCACGTATCATCAGACCAGGGCTCAAGACTAACGGCGTCCTGTCGTCCTGGGGATGATAGAAAATGTGTTTGGGACCAAGAGAAATATTCTATGGGACGCCTCATGAGGTAAAAAGGTGCCCCAAACAGAGTTTAAGTTTTGTTTTTAAGTCTTTTTGTTTGAATCAAGCAAAGTAAATAATATTTATTTTATTTATTTTATCGATTTATCATCATTTATTATGTCACTAATAACTATAGAGGATAATAAAGTACTTCAGGACGGTTCAAACTGTTTTTCTGGACGGTTCCCGGACGGACAGAATCAGCTTCACCTCCAGAGGACGATGTCACTCACCAGAGCTGTGGTGGTTTTTCCGTTCACTCCATCCAGATTGATCTTCTCATTCTTCTTGTTCTGCTTCTTCTTCTTTCCTTTGCAGCAGCACTTGCAGCAGATGCACAGACAGCAGAGCAGAATCAGCAGAGCTCCGGCCACAAAGATGGTGTAAATCGCCCATCGAGGCACTGCAGGAAACGAGATGTGTCATTTATAGTGTCATGCACATTC
Organism: Lepomis gibbosus; assembly: GCA_029875015.1. Lineage (NCBI taxonomy): Eukaryota > Metazoa > Chordata > Actinopteri > Centrarchiformes > Centrarchidae > Lepomis > Lepomis gibbosus. The sequence continues at coordinate 9,407 of JAPMOB010237698.1, forward strand.
AAGTGTCCAGCCCACAGGCACTGATAGGACACCGAAACATTAAAGTGGTCAAATTATGCTCATTAAGCAGATTTTATTTAAGGGTTGAATAGGTTAGGATAGAGTAGGTTTGCATCGTTTTAATTGTCAAAAAAGACCATATTTTTGTCTCACTGCACGTTGCTGCAGCACTTCTTTTCACCCTGTGTGGTGAACGCTCTGTTTTAGCTACAAAGTGAAGCATCTCACTTCTACAAGATGTTTTTTGGTAGTTGCACATGTGCAGTACAGCTTCAATTCAGCTGTACATGATCCTGAAACACAGGCAGAACAACCAGCTTAGGCCAGACTGGAGAAGGATGTTTTAGAGTGGGAAGTTGTTAATTCTAAAACAAATTTATTTTTCATCCATAAAGTTTTAACCGAGCTCTGTCTCTACATCACAGTAACAACTTTATGTCCACTGACTGCCTGGAGGGTAGCTAACATTATTTAAATTTCATATTTACTTGTGGAAACTCCTCCACTATACTGCTCCTAAATTTTACCCACTGTCTCTTCAATTCATCGTCCTTTAGATGACGAATACAGCGTCCCCTACACTGCAAAAACTAAAATCTTAGTAAGATTAGTTATTTTAATTGAAGCAAAATAGACTTGTTTTTTGTCTGACAAGATATTTCTTCTTACCAGGCGGCTTTTATGTTGGCAGATAATTTTGCTTATTTTGCCTATTTTAATGTTTTTTTTTCTTGTGTTTGAGAGCTTAGTTTTTGCAGTGTACAAATGGCGATACCATGTACTGAACGCTCTAACTAGCCTGGTTTGACGGCGTGCCACACTAGCCGTTAGGCGAGTATCATGATGCATGTTACAAAGTGACATTAGATAGTTTACTGAAGTGGCTGTCGAATTGGAGGCCTATTTATTTATTTTCAGAAATGGAGCATCTTATTCTGTAGCGCTTATCTATCTTCTCAATTCTCTGTTGTACAACCAGAGTTTTTAACATTTAGTATTTATGTATTTCGGTCTTGCATATGTGTCTGTCCTGTGTCTATGTCTTGCTGCAGAACCAATTGCCCTATGGGGACAAATAAAGTTTAAGTTAAGTAAAAGCTGGACTACAATCGAGCTGTTATCAGTGGGAGATGGTAACTCCCTTTGGGGAGAATTTGCAAAACTTTTACATACACAAAAAGAATAAATAACCCAATAAAGGAAAGGGGAAAGGCCACAAAGCATTATATGACCTCTTAAAAGGACAGATTCCCACTTGAATACTGAAACTGCTTTTGCTTGTTGTAATTATTCTTCCTCTTCATCTGGTAGTAACTGTCCTCATTCTGTGCAAAAATACGCTCATTTGGCACTTTTTAGGTACACCTGTAAAATCTAATGCATTTCAGTACAACAACTCAGCCATAAATTCTTTTTTTTCAAAGATACACTGTCAGAGAGGTGTCCATTTAACTAAATGTGATGTTCAACTGGACTGCTTTATATTAAGAGGTACGTGCAGACTTCAGATTTTACAAAAACAAAATTCAACTTCAACACAGTGTTAAAGATTAATCCAGCGGCTCACGACCTTTTTGACCTGTAACCTCTGACAAAAACTCAGTTTGTAGTTCCACCATTTAATTTGTTTAAATTAAACAACAGTTCAGAGGCCAAAAAGGTAAAATGATCGAATGTTTCACAAACAAATCAGAGATTAAACTCAAAAAACCTCAGAACTTCTCCTCATCTCAGCAAACTGTAAAGTAGTTAAAGTTAACTGTATAAAAGTAGTTTAAATTAGTTACTAAGTTCTTTATTTGAGTATTTTCTGCTTTGCTAATTATTACTTCTACTCAAAGGGAAATACTGTACTTTTTACTACACTACATTTATTTGGTAATTTAAGCAACTACCTGTAGTCAATTTGCAGATTCAGATTACAATAACACAAAAATCAACGATCCGACTTTATTGATCCCCTGTGTGTAGACAGCACTTTATAAAGTAATTAAAATTAGCTCCACATTGACCAGCTGCAACATAAAGTGATGGACACATTAAGGCATCGAAAACTATAATCTGGTAATATATTATTCTGGCACACGGCACCTTCTGTATATGTAGGATTTTAAATGCATGGCTTTTACTTGGGTGGCGTGGATAGTTTGGGAGGCAGAGGAGGTTTCAGGTGAAGCTGCTGTTTGGTGACTTACAGGGGATCTTGTCCAGCAGGTCGTTGAAGAAGTGGACTGCGGCGACAGCGACCGGGTTGGCGGTGGTGTTAGTGTGGGTGGAGGTGGGGTGAGCGGTAGGATGAGATGCTGATAGATGAGAGAAATTTCGTGGCAGGTGGATGGTGGGCATGATGATGAGGAGGAGGAGGAGGAGGAGAGGAGCTCTGGAAGAAAGATAAGAGAGTTTTAGTTTGATATAAAACATGACAAATATAAACTAGCATCAGCAGTAAGTGACTGAAATTATATAAATGTTTTAAAGCTGCAGCATCCAGGTGTGACAGATCTTGGAGTAGTTCCCGCTGTTTCGCCTGGATTTGACTTCTTTTGGTTGTCTTAGTCTGTGTTGAGGTTTATCAGTGTTTAATTTCAGACAAATCTTTCTGTCGTTTGCTCTAATAGTGAGGTGTTGTCACTAGTCTTACCTGCTGCGTTGCTGTATGTTTTTTAACTTGGTGATTTGGAAGTTTATTCTCCAGTTTTGAAAACATGTTGTTGCTGTAATATTGACTCTTTTTATGTGATGCAAAAAATCTAATACACCTCTGATTGTATTATCAACTTTTAAATGTGTTCTGGTGAACAGTTATTTGCAGACACGCAGCATCAGCATCATCATCATCATCATCCCACTGGATTTGTGTTTGTGTCAAATTTGTCAACGAAAACTATGAGAACAAATCTCTAATCATTTAACTCAACAAACTGCATGTTTATTTAAAACCTTTCGCACTTATTTTCCAAACACACACTCACTGACACACACAAGTTTTGCAAGCTGGGCCTGACGAATATGAATGGTACCAGTTCGGATCTACATGAACTATCTTTATTGGATTTTCAGTAAACTCATGTTCACAAATCGTAACGTGTGTGAGAGCACCTGAAGGCACCTGACCCTGTTCTTCTCCCACACAATTATACATCTGTGGTGTTGTGTTTTTCAACCATGTATAATTGTTGAGTTGAGTTGAGTTGTTGAGTTACACTGACAGTCAGCAGCTAGAACAGGACGAAGCATTTAGTACATACACACGCTGTGAATCTGAAGGAACACACCGTGTTCAATGTGTCGCACTCTCCCAGCTACAATGATGTTCCAGATACAGCTAACAAAACTAACTCAAACAGAGATGAGCTGACGTTCACCTTTAATATTGAAGGGAAACAGTACAGAGACTCCTTTCACTTTAGCCATGAAGGGGAAGATGAGCAAGGAGGAAGAGGATGAATGGTCACCGAGCACTGACATAGATGAAGAAGAAGAAAATACCGATATAAATGCGGTAAAACCTTTTCCTGTCACGCTTTGTTTGGGCAGTGAAGGAGTTGGACTGTGAAAACTCCTGAACTTGAGGTTTCCCAACAACAGTGACGTATAAAATCGAACAAACATCGGAGCCTCCACCATGAACAAACAGTAGCAGCACATTAACTCGCAGTCTGATTCACACTCTGATAACAATTCTCCTCACAATGCTTCAACACTGTTCCTGTTTCGCCCGCCTGAGGAATCCACTTTAACAAATCAGCGTTCCTGGAGGCAAAACACACACAGACTCATAACCGTTCCTTTACTGCTGCTTCTGCTACCCACACCTGTCTAATCCTAACTGTAAAACCAAGTCTAAACTCAAACTGAAAAGTGTGGACCAGACAACAGTCCCCTCTTTCCAAATGTCCCTCCGTTTCTAAAAAGAACCATACTGTAACTGCAGGAAAAATCAGAACTCTCTGGGTTGTCACTGGTTGGACTGGTTTCAAAAGTACAGTGAGATGTTTTTCTCCTAAACTGTGCAAAGGCCTGGTGCACACTAGAGGATTTTCAAATCTTAACTGATTTTAAAAATGTAGGATACCACAAACTTAACGACAGAATTAACCATTGTTTAATATTTTAACTGGAGGTCAGTCGGTCCCCCGTAACTACAGGACCATTTGGGCCGATAATCATTTCCAACCAGCCTCGGCTCGGGAACGCTCCACGATTGGAGGTGAAGCTGACCCATGATCGGCCCTCTAGTGTGCAGCCAGCATAAAGTGTGTTTCTGAATAAATTAAAGTTTGTTAATCAATAATTTGTGCAATAACAAAATACAGTTTGCATAGTTTTAAGTGAGTGACTTGTGTTAAGTACCACAGTGATGCAGTATTACACTTTGATAAAGTCAGGGTACTCACAAGAGGCAGGTTAAAACAAGAATGGTCACAATGGGTCAAGCTTAAAAAAAAACACTGGTTCCTACATTTCCCATAAAGCAACTAACGACATCTCTTAATGACTGTTTCCTGCCTGCATGTTAAATCCCCTCAGCTCCATGCCCCAGTCATATATTTTAATTCTCAAGCCTAAAGTGGCGGTCGCTCGTTCACACGAAGTAGGCGGGTGCTGCAAACTTAATCACCTCATGGTTACTCGCGGTCTTAGTGGGCAACGGCTGAAGCTGGCGAGCGAACCATTAGCTCAGTCATGATTAGCTCCCAGAGCTTCTCTCCACTTTCTTTTACTTTTTGTTCAGCATTGCAGAACATTTTTGCTAAAAAAAAAGATACTGATGAGGGGAAAAGAATCTAATGGGAAAATAAGTACGCACAGTTTGACTCCTGTCTCACAGCTGTCTGCAAACCATTGCTCTTTTGTGGAACAGTTTTTACCTCGCAATGTTTTTTGGACGTCATAAACAGGTGAGCTTCTCCGGCGCTAAAGGGTTCTGGAAACACCTTCTGAACAAGTGTTTTTAAACGCCTTTCTGGGGTTTTCATTGCCAACAAATGATGTATTAGAGAAATAAAGGGTTACCTCTGGGACCTCTGAGGTAGAAACCGGGGTTAAAGCATGAATGACCAACCTGTTCTCATCCCAGGGTGTCACATATGGACACTTGGTCAAGACCACTTAGTGTTGCCTTTTAACGCTTTGGTACTCTTTAGCATTGTTTTTGTATGTGTAGGGCCATGCGGTCAAATTAGCAAGAAGAACAACGTCCGGTTAGACTTTCAATGTAGTGAAACATCGCAGTGAGGTTTGGTTTAGGCACCAAATCTGCTAGGTTAGGGTCAGGAAAAGATCCTGGTTTATGTGACTTAACTTGCGTGAGTTAAGACACGTAACGTAAACTAAAAACAATCAATGTTGACTTTTTGTTTCACACAAGAAAAGAAACACCCGTCTCTGGGTGGAAGTCCGGTTTCTAATCCACCTGTCCACCTCCTTACTCAGACCTTTCTGTTACAGGCCTACTTTTACTGTTTAATAAAGATGCTATAAGGCTTCCCCCAGTATTTTAAACTGTGACACTAAAGGTTGCAATGTGCTTTGGAACTAGACGCCGAAGGACATAACAAAGCCTTGCTATTTGATACCCTGGGAATGACAAAGTGCTGGTATGACAGCACTTTAAAGGACATATGATCACCAATCAACAGAAAACAATCACACCTGTACACCTGCAGGAAGATCCTCCACTACCAACCCCACATAATAATATTTTTAAAAAAGTAAAACATAATGAAGAAAAGATGCATTTCCGTCCTTCCTGCCATGATGTGGCTATTTCCTTCCCTAAAACTGATGTCTGTTACTAGCCATTAATCCCAGTCTACACCTGATATCTTTACGACTAAATGCACAGGACTCACCCGCCTGCTGATGTCAAAACCAACAAGATGAACAAGTGTCTTACAGATAAAAGCTGTAAGTGAAATATTTTACTCACTAATGATGTTTTATAGAAATGTCGACATCCCTACTCGCTCCACCGGGGGACTGGCTAGGCCTAAAGTGTTTCTGCTCCGTGCTGCTCAGAATAAAAAGGAGTCGTGTTGGAGAACGAGTGAAGAGGAAGGAGGTGACGTCCAACAGAGAGACCGGACTGCACTTTTCCTAAAAACAACCTTCAAACTGTTTAATCATAAGGAGGAAACATCTCCTCCCTCCATCTTCATCTGCTGTAATCAGCAGGAAAACACATAATCAACACTCCCTCAGGCTTCAGCAGGAGTCCGGCTTTTTCCAAACGTGCCTTTGTCTGTAAACGGGGAAAGTGGTGGTCGTTGACAAAACAAGTTCGCTTCCTGTTCTGAAGAAGTGAAAGTAGAGTCCAAATCTTTACTTAGAGATTCAAAATGTAAACCCACTTTCAAAATAAGAGTAACACACTTTACCAGAATGTTCAGATTGTATTTATATGCGCAAGAAATGTAGAATATTGATGGACAGAGCTAAACATCCTGACTGATTTGTAATCGGAGTAATAGCCTACCTATGTGTTGTTTAATTGACCTCCTTACATCTGAGGTGATATAATTATGTATTTAGGTTTTGAATTATGATGTTTTGAAGTAATCAGTCTCGATGTGTGTACAGATGTTACAACCCCTTTTCATTCCCAGGTCGTCAAACACCATCGTTTTTTCAGCGTCTCATGCAGACGCACAATGTGCCCTTAAGCATCTGTATGAGACTGGGCGCTTCAGCGTCTGTACGAGACGCCTTCAGAAACCACTTGACGTAAGTGACGTGAGTGATCACCTGATGTTCTGCAACTTAGAAGTTTGGTTAGGCTTACGCAACAAAACTACTTGGTTATGGAGTTGGAAGTCACATGACATAAGTGACGTAACGTGACAAAACTTTAAATAAGTCAAGGTTGACTTTGTTTCACAGGGGACACGCACCCCGGGGAAAGTCCTGTGTTGTGGAACAGTAGCTACTGTTATTGTTACAGTAGCTAATGTGCTGTGGCGGTTTTGGGGGGGAGCCAACAGGGGCCAGTGCTCCTGTTACACAGACCTTGGACCCCCCTCTGAACAAAAAGTCTATCATAGTAATATATCTTCCTTGTGATGATATGGCGCTGATGCGAAAGGCGGAACAAATGTGTCTCAAGTAGTCGTATCCTTTATGACGTTACACCTCCACAGTCGTGCAAAGGTAGTTATCCCTGATAGAAAGTGTTCCCCCTGCTGCGGGAGGGGCATTATGTGTTACTGAACATTTATTTTGCTGTCGGCTGAGGATGTTATAACTGACCACATAATTGATCACTTAGTCATCCATGTTACTGTTTGGATCCAGACAGACTGTCACATTTTTCAAGTAAGCTGCACCAACAAAAATCAATGCTATCACTATCACTGTATGTTAATCAGTTTAACACATTGCTCGCCTCAACGTTAACTCTACTGGATTCAACATGTACATTAAACTGAATGCAGCGTTGTAGATAATATTTTGTCCTTGTAATTCATGAGTCCCCCTCCTTAAAGGGTAAATTATTATCATAACAATTCAATGCATTGCAGTTAAACAGCACTTTTCATACACAGAAAGCGATAACAGTAGGCTGGTCCTACCAGGCTGGACGTGCAGTCTGCAAAACTATGTGTCCCCTCCATAATGCACAGATGACGGCCTACCATCAAGTATTTTGTTTTGTTCGTACTTCACATCAGAACTAATAACAGGGGTGAATATGGAGAGGTTTCTATTTTCCTAGCAAAAGCTATACTGGGATACAAAATACAAACTGGGATCCAGAGGATGTGTAGAGCTCACACTGTTCATTAAGCCTTACAAAGAAGACGTCGCATCAAAGAAGTGTACTGTAACATGAGCTAAAGTTAACGAGACGGTTTTTTGTGTAATGTAATTTAATAAGATCCTATTACTGAAACAATAACTGTAAGTTACTGAAACATACTACAACATTACATTATATCCTAAACAAGACATTTTGAAAACATTGCCACTGTCTCTTTAGACCCGGATTGAATGTTCCCCTCTGACAAAACAAGTGGGCCCAGCCTGGCCCCCTCAATAAAACTGGTCTAGAACCGCCACTAATGGGGATCTACTGTAAATAAAAAAACAAACAAACACCGTTAGTTTCAATTTCTAAAGAGAGCACACGGGTAACGTGTAACATTTGTACACCCAACAGCGGTTTCTTAATGCACGTTACTGATAATTAATTTTCTTTTTCTGAGTGGAACCTCCCTCTCTAGCTCAATGTTTTCTGTCACTTTTCATGTGAACAAAATAATGCAACACTGTGAAACTCTTGCAGGAGACACGTGTGAAAATGTGTGAAAATGTGCACACTACATGAGCTTCCAGTGTGAGCGTATCAGATATAAACACGATCATCCTAAACACTTCTGTTGTAGTATAACGTGGTTCACATGCAACAACTAACGTCCAACAATTAAGGTGTTTCATTTTTAAAGTTTTATCTTATCTTACATCTTATGCTGAAAATTGGCAAAGAACAGAGATGCTTCAGTGACATTTATTAATTAATCTTCATCTCATCCTGCTGGAGTGATGTAGACATGTGTGAGTGCACAGTTCATCACTGCTGGGTTTAACTTCAGGTTAGAGAGGGCCGTGAAACACTGATTTTCAAGCTGCTGTTAAGTTATTCTTTAATCATTTGTGGCTGCTGTGTAGGAGCTCAGTCCGAGCATGTAAAGAGCCACTCGATATGTTTTATTACAAATGTCATCTGAAGGTCTCTTTATCTTTAGTAAAGAAACCTCAGTTGTTTCAAGGCTGTATGAAGACCCATGAAGTGCAAGAACTTCAGAAATGTACTGAAGAACTCCAATAAATAAGTAAGTAATAATTTCCACCACTGCTGCCTCATGACGAGAAGAGAAACTCTAAACTGTAGAGTTTAACTGCAGTTTGTTAAAGGTTCAAAGAGTTTTATCATCACACAGATGAAACGTAAATGTGGCTGAAAAACAAGTTCCCTTCACTGGAAGTCCACAAACAGCTAAAAGCTGTTTACACATTGCAAACACTGATAAAGCATTTGTAGATTTAAAGATAACCCCCTGGATTAGTTCTGTTGTAGACGGCTTCTTTTAAAATGTTTTCTAGTTTAATTTGTGGAACAGAACATCGGGCTGATTTCTGGAGCAAACCCACACAGACACAAGGAGAACATACAAACTCCACACAGCAACCTTCTTGAGGCAACAGTGCGAACCACTGCACCACCGCACCGGCCATGTAAATTAGTCCTTTAAAGGAAAATAGAAATTTAAAGTAAAAGAGTAAATAACAACCAGAAAAGTTGCATTTGAAACAGAAATAAGAAGGTAAGAAAGCGAAATAAGGACATAGGGAAGGAAACAAAAAAGGGACTCATAAAAAATATAAGAAATTTAAGAGAAGGATGAACATGAGGGAAGAAGAGATGACAGAAAAAGTAATAAAGAAAGTTAGTATTTGTTGTGTTTTTTGGGATTTCACCACAAACACAACATGAGCCCGTTTCCACATCAACATGTATAAACTGTAGTATCAACCACAAATTGTAACTGTATACTTTTACACACTTTGTCTGTCAATATGAGATTGTTAAAGAAGAAAACAACATTAAATGGTTTCCCCTGACTGTACCTGAGTGTAACGACGAGAGTTTCTGTCCAGAAGTTTTGTTTTCTTTCATTTAAATCTCATTTCTTCTCCTTTTGTTCAGTCGGCTGTTAAATGTTGTTTTTCTGTCCTGCTGAACTTCAGTCGGCCATCTTCACCTCTCTTCAAGTCTGTCTACTTCTGCCTGCAGCAGCAGCCACCACACCTGCTGAACACACACATTAACACACTCACACACACGCAGTCAGTGTTCAAACAGAGGTGGAGTCGCTGCAGCTAAAATAGGACTAATTCAAATATGTGTCATCTAACAGGACAAGAGTTACTGGAACAAGAATCAAGTGCGTTTGCTGCGGCCATTAAAGAAAGAACCTCCTTTAATTAAGGAGCAGCTTTGATGCAAAGATTAAGCGGGTTGATAGCGTTCCTCATTAGACTACAGATCTTTTGATATGTTAAATGGTTTTTACCATTTAATACATTCAAGTTTGTATCTTTTAATTTTATACACACAATTTTCTTTTGGCCTTGTTAGTGGCTTCAGTTACGGAAAGTCGGTCGGTTCAGACTGAAATATCTCAACAACTCCTGGGTGGATTCAGATGAATATTTGTACAGATATTCATGGTCCCAAGAAGATGAATCTTAAGGTCTTTGGTGATTCCCTACTTTTCCTCTAGCGCCACCGTCAGGTGTCCAATAGGCCTACTTTGGTTTATGACTGAATACCTGCAAAACTCACGTGCCTCAGTGCTGATCAGCTTGTATTTAGTGCTAATTACCAAACAGCATACTCATGTTTAGCATGTTAGCATGGTAGGGGACTGTGTTTGAAAATTTATGGAATGTTCTGAAATTGATTATCTGACATTCAAGCCCAACCCTTCATGCATTGATTTGTCAGTTGTGTGGGGGTTTGAACTTCTCTCACCTCATACATTTAACTGGGGCAACATTGTGAATATTTTCCAGATGACACTGTAGCCAATTATGCAGCGACCCATATTTATACTTATTGTCAGACCTCTAGTGGCTGTATGTCAGGAGCAAAAGGAGAAGTCAGGTGATGGAGTATAAAGAAACTCGGTGTAATAAAAGAAAAGTTTTACATTTCGTAGGTGACTTACATAATGTACTTATTTTAATCCAAACTATGATATTTTAATAAACCTTACCAAGTGGTTTTGTTGCCTAAACCCAACTACATGTTTATCACGTGTTAAACTTCATATAACTTTAGTCATGTGACTTAAGTAACCTTCTTAAGGTCCTGAAAGTCACTGGACAGGTACTTGCCAACACTCCCACATGTTGTTTTTTGGGAACTGTCATTTATATCGTTTATGGACAATTGACTATTGCTGATTAACACTATCAACCTTTAATTTAAGGATGTGTTGGAATGTGTTGTTTAAAAATGACATGGCATCTCCCATCTCTCTATGATGACCGTCTTTTCACTCCGCCATCAAGTGTTTGCCTTACAGAACAAACTGAAGTCTGACCACACCAGACAGAAAGCCAGAACTAGAGAGTGGCAGATGCATAACAGCGCACATTTTAAGACAGTCTTCTGGGAAACATTTCTACTGTTGCACCTTGTTGTTGACAGTTGTGAACAAAAAGAGAGCTAGAGAGAAAAGTTCACACCGTGGCTCCTGTCCCACCTCGAACAGGTAATCAATCACAGCTTGAGCGGGTGTGATTGTAAAAATGACTGTTTGCTTGTTAAAGTTACAGAAATTGATGGACAGCAGCAGTTGTGATGAAAAACACTGACACCTTTGAACACGATGTGACTTTGCTGCAGTCTGATGCCTTCACCTATCAATTGTTTTCCTTTGACTTACTTAATGTTAGACATCAATGCCTCTTGATAAAGGTTGGTGCCTGGACAACAGAAATCAGTCCAGAGCTTTATCTGAAATAACACCCTAGTTAATATATAGTGCTCCATATTTACTCTCCACTTATCTTGGTAGTCTAAGTAAAAATTACTGGCATATAAAAATAAAACTCTCCAGCTGTCAATGATAGAAAATGATGAAAAGTGTCTGATACAGGATCTTATGTAGCGTGTTACAGGGAGAAGGGAACAACATTTTAAAAGGTTGGAACACAGTTCAAGTTATTGTAAGTGATAAATAACCATTGTGGGTGTCAGTAAATGCAAAGTGGACACACCGGAGTCTTGTTCTATTTTTACTGCATTTATTGGGTTTAAATGGTGACATAAGGAAGAGAAGGCCAAGTAATCAGAGCAGGAAACAGATTCCCGGCAATTATCAAAAACTCTTCTGCGAAACTAAATTCATATTGACTTTTAAAGGGTAAATAAACACTGAAGATTTACAGGCAACTGCTGCCGCTGTCGTGCTATGTTGGCACAAACGTTTCAGTAAGTTGCGCAGCTGGTTCTGAACCAATAAGTGCTGTCACAGTAGGTGACCCTGTGGAGCTCCTGTAAACAACCACAAGTTATGTTTACTCTCCTAAACTCTTCGTGTATTCTGTTTACATCCTCGTTTAGCAGCTGGCAGTCTTGTTGGTGCATTGCTGCATGTCTTAGTGTTACTTCCACCTGTTGATCAGGGGATCTGTGTATCACATCACCTGCATGTGCACAAAATGAAGGACGAGCTCTTAGACTCCATAGTGCTAAAATAAAAAATAAATTTATCAGAAGTCATAATTCCTTACATCAGGATAATTAGAGCTCACAATCTGCAGGTCGAATTTCCTTATTTTTCTTTTGTTTCCTCCAGAATTTGTGTCCTCAAATCATCCCCTTCACTCCATTTGTCTTCCACAAACTTGCTACAGACACTAATAACTTTTCAGAGCTTCAATCACATCTTCGCAAAAGGATTTTGTTTGGTTGTTCTAACATGAAGCTAGAGTATTAAAAACTTTCCACGTACGAATGATCAAATTAGATTTTGTCTTGTTTTGTCTAAAATTTTTTATGCTGCCATCTCGGACAGAGGTGGGAGCCAAATGTTTTGAACTGTAAGAGTGAATTTAACCTTTAAAAGTCAAAACTGTGGAACCGTCTGCAGCTACAGTTTCCTGCTCTGGTTACACATCGTCGTCGTCGTGGTGTTAAAATCTTTCACACTTAAAAAAAAAAATAACGAGAAACAAAAACACTTAATTCTTCCGCAGCCACGCAGCCAAAATAATATTTATCTCTCTCTCCGTATTGTAGATGAATAATGAGTAGTAAGCTCTGCTGGGATCTTTGTGTTTGGAAAGCAAAAAGACTGATCTGCAGTCAGTTTTTATTTACTGCCCCAAAACTCCCATATTTAATCATTTTATTGAGAACATTTAAATAACATTAGAACTAAATGTGGTACAGTTTGGATGTACACAGAGGAAACCGGCGGGGTGGATGAAGGTTGTGACGCAGACACAGCATCCTGTTTCTCCTCTGTTATGTACACTGAAGGTGCGACAGCGGCTGGACAATCAGAAGTTGATGGCTTTGCCAAATGAAGCGGCCAGGTTTGCTTCTCTGAAGGCCTCGGACACTGTCTGCAGGAGGAGGAGGGTGAAAAACATCATGAAGCAGCAGCAGAGTTCAACTTCAGTTTTAACTTACAGCTCTTCTGATATTTTATGCTGATGATGAACCTTTATTTCTCCACTGTTACTTTAACAGTTTATTATTTATAAGAAGCATTTGTTGCATTACATATATAAATATTTAGTGTTTTCAAACTTTTTATACCTTTAAACACTTATACCAACAAATGAGGGAGTGTGCATCTTTTTATTTTACTGATGTGGGTTCCTGTGATATGATGCACTAGTTTAGGAGTGTGTGTTTGTGTGTGCTGCAGCAGGACATACAGGATGGGCGTGACAGACTCTGGCGATGTCCTCACAGGAAGCGCCGTATTCCATGGCCAAAGCAGCTTCATTGATCATCTCTCCTGCCCCCTGCAGGGAAACACACAAAACAACAACTTCTAATGGATCTGTCTAAAATTCTCTTTTGAAGAACACGCCTTGTGTTCGGCCACACGAGTCGAGTGTCTCTACTGGTGGTGACACTTTTATTTAAAATGAGATATGGCACAAGCTGTTAAAGACACTGCCAGACAAGCAGGAGCATACATGCTAACATGCTACATGTTTGCAGTGAAAACATCTTTTCAGGTCAAATTGATCACTAGAAGCAGATAATTATTATAACCATTCCCGTCCCCAAGCAGATTATGATCTGACATTTGTAGATTTATTACATGAATATAAAGTAAAGAAGAGGACAGCTTCACTATTAACTAACCTAGCAATTATGAGTACTTGAAACTTGTTTTATTGACATCCTTACTGTACTGAGATACTGACCTTATTATGCAGTACTGCATATAGAATATAGTTTACTGTAGTTCGAATTATAATTGGGCTGTAGCCTAAAAAAGTATTGTGCGGTTTACAAATACAGTAACGTCAGTAGTGCAGACGGTTTCTGCGCCGGTTTCAGTGATTTTCTACATTTTTAAAAAGCCAAAAAATAATACAGGTACCAGAGTTTGAAAACAAATATATTCAGATTTTTTCCCATAAATTGTCATGTATGAAAAGACCCAAAATAAAACACTATAAGCCGACTACCTGATTACGATAAGCCCATTTGTACATGACTGATTCTGCCCTAAGCTTTCTGATCCATATAAACGGTTGATCACAGTAGCAGTGATCACTTAATGATTGGTTGAAAATGTGCTAATGTAACATTTAGCATGTTTAAAGCTAATGTAGTAACGCTGATAGGACAGTGGAAACGCTTTGTTAACATTCGAGCTCAGATGCTGATGTTCCTCTTACAGTTCCGACGATGTGAGCTCCCAGCATCCTGTCAGTCTCCTTGTGGCCGAGGATCTTCACCATGCCGTCAGTGTCGGCGTTGGTTTTGGCTCGGCTGTTGGCTGCGAAGGGGAACTTGCCGACTCTGTACGGGACGCCCTTTGGAGAAAAGCAGAGGTCGGATGAAAACAACACAGAGATTAGATATCAAATGAGTTTTGGTTCAGCTCCAAACGTCCATTTCTGGTTTTAGCATTTTACATTTTTGAGCATATTGGACCATTTGTTCCTTTGTTACCTCCAGATCACTAAAGAAGAGCTGTTCTAAGATTCACTGGGAGTGAGGACAACTTTTTTTGTTGTCGACTAGGGCTGCAACGATTCGTCGACGTTGTCGACAAAAATCGATAATAGAAATAGTCGACAATGAATTTCATTGTCGAAGTTGTCACCAGACATGTTTTTTCCGACCGAGGCATGTCTCTTCATTACAACCTCTGCCGCACATGCGCATTACCTTCTCTGCGGAAC
>JAPMOB010237699.1:0-17299 GCA_029875015.1 Lepomis gibbosus
CAGCTGCACTGTCCAACACAACGCTGTCAATGTCGGAGACCCATCTTAAAGAAGTTATTAGCAAGCATACGGAGCCTAGCTAATAAGGAGAGCAAGTTAATGTTAGAAAACACCTGGGTTTTCGACGCTAGCACGCCTAGTCATTCATTCTGTGGGAAATAGTGTTAGTCATTTTAAACATTTCCACGGGAGCAATAATGTCACAGCAAATACCCTTGGACATTTATGCAGCAAAACTAAAAACAGTAGTTATGAACTTGACTGAACAGACAGAGGAAACTCTGCAGAGGAAACAGAGTTCTACATGCAAAACAATTTGGAGGCACTAATGGAGAAATTATGGTAGAGACTTAATCAGCTGCGCCCTCATGCCGTTCATTTAAGTGGACCGTGCATCAATGTTTTTTATTCGAATGATTTTATTTAGCCTATCCTATGTAATGGCAGAATATTGTTTCTCCCAATTTAATCTTTCTATTATTCCTTTTATTATTATAGGCTACATACATACAGAGCCTACATAATTACTGAGGTCCGGACCTCGGTGATCTCATACGACCACTTTGTGTTGAAGGAAAGTACGTGCACACAGTCTGTCAAGCGCGCATATAGGCCTTCCCGTTTTTCGTTTCCCTATTTACTAATGATAATTGGGAAACGAGCCGTTTTTCGTGTTTGTTTTCTTCGTTTCAAAACGAAAATCCGCTGGCCGCAAAGTACACGGACCGTACACGGACCAATCCCAATCAATGTTAATTATATAGGGTAAGAATAGGCTACAACAAAACCGGAGTTACCTTTGGGGCCTATATTGTCAGGTAGAAGTTGAATGTTTGCCCAGCCAGTAAAAGAACACATAAATAATACAGATTAGTGGAAGAAAAGAAAATAAACCTGATAAGTCAGATTGTGTCCCCAAAATGTTTCACCAGCTTGATATTGAAACCTATCTGGGTGATGTGTTCTGGGGAATTACGATCACAGTGCTGCTTCTCACAGATTGATGGCTGCCTTGATGCTTTTCTCTGGTGCATTCAGGGCCCTCATGGACTTTCTCCTCTAATATGGTAGGCTACTGTATGGGTTTCGTTTCAGCTGTGGAAGCCCTTTTTTCCACCAGGAAAAGAACCAAATTTGAACCTGTTATTCTCCTGTTATTCTCTTCATATCTGCTGCCCTTTGAAAAAAGCATAGACGGATTTAATATCACATATCATGTATTTGCAGATGACATTCAACTCTCTTTTTCCTTCAAACACATGTGAGGCTTTTCGATTATCTAGGCTTCTAGATTGTTTAAACCCTTTAAGGGACTGGACAGCAGACATTTTTAGAGCCTAATGCTGATAAGACAGAGGTTGTGATTGTTGCTTGCCCCCATGATTATACAGATCAAAGATTGGCTGAGGAGAGTGGCACAGATTTGATCAATCTGCATCATTTGACACCTATGTTAGGCAGCTAACCAGAGCCTGTTTTTTTCTAAATAAGAAATATAAGTATATCAGATAGCCACAATCTGAACTAGAGATGCTTGTACACGCATTTATTTCATCTTGCATAGGCTGCTGTAACACACTATTCCCATCACTTAGCATGTTTGCCCTTAATCACCTGCAGATAATCCAGAATGGTGCTGCAAGGCTGCTCACTAGGACAAATAGACGGTCTAACATCACCTCTATACTGAGATTTACATGTTGCGTATTGGATTCAGATCGCATTTCTCAATAGTACTTACAGAGCGTGAGTGTATTTTACTGTGTAGGCCTATGATGTCTTTTTATTACATGCTGTGTATTTTAGTTTACTTTCCCTTGCCGTGGCTCGGGTGGTCATTTTATCTGCTGTGTTTTGGTTCTTGTATGTTAAAGCTTTTATAAATCACTTTGTGACTCTTGTCTGTGAAAAGCGTTATAAGTCACTTGATGGGGACTTGATGGTCTGGGCCCCAGGGGCTTCTAGCAATCTTGCCCATTCGGCTTGTGTGGAAAGCATGAACTAAATTTACCTAACTTGAGAAATGTTCCCTGTAATAGCCATGACTGTAAAAACAAACCCAAAACAAAAAAACTAGGTAACAATCCCCAGGGTTGCATTACCAACAGGACAAAGCTGACAACTGACCCTGGGCAGTGTAATGGGGGTCAGTAGTCTCCAAAAATCAAATCACATTTTTGCCTTGAGGTCCCTTGACAGGTGAATGCGGCCATGGCAACTCCTGGACCCCTTTTTAGCAAGTGAATGTGTCAGAGCTTTTCTATACAAAATAACGGTTGTGTAAATACTATCTTTAATAATGTTTCAATTTATTGGTTATTATTTAGTATTTTAATATACCAAGTACATTACAAATTCTCTTGACAGTTTCTATATACTCCGCCCTCTACTGCTCATCTCTGTTGTGTGGTTCATTTTCGCGCACTTTGGTGTTTTCGACATTTACAACAGTCCTCGAACGCAGCTTATCTCTTGACTGGGTATCAGCATGGAAAGAAAAGGTAACGTTGTAACTACTTCTAAATGCCTTTTACACCGGGTACTTGAAATAGACACGCTTTGCCTCATGCGTTTCGCTGACAAATTCATTCTCTTAACTATTTTATCAAGTGTAACAAGCCACATAACAGTTGGTGAAAAGTAAAAGTGGACCATGCGCTCTGCTGCGTGTGTATGTGTGTGTTAACAGTATGCTAGCTGTAGCCAGCAGACCAACGTTAGCATCTGACTGTGGACAAGTATGCGGCAAAACTTGTATCCAGGTTAGAAAAAACGAAGAAGCAACAGTGTTCCCCAAAACTATAAACCAGTTTACCGGGTCTCGGCAGGATAATGGTCCAACGTGTGATATTCGCAGTGAAAAGCACCACGTTACTGTTAGCTGCTAACGTTAGTTAAAACTGCCTCTGACACGGTGCAACACACCGCCAAGGCCGGTTTAACGCTACTTAGCCTTTTCAGAGACTTACTCCAGCCAAGTAACCTGCTACCCGCTCAGAGTTGGTATTGTTACCCGAGTTGTTGTTTTTGTTTTACACCTGCAGCCCGGTGCATGAACTCTTTCTTTTAAATCATGAAGTAGCCCAGCTTTGAGCAACAACAAGACAATGTCGTGTGTGGTGTAAGACAGAACTGCAAGGTTTTGAGGTTGGTGTTAATTACGCCTAAGTTAACAGTTGTCTCTCTGCTTTCTAGTACTCGCAATGCAAGCAAGGAAGAAGAGGACAAAGCCCAGGAAACCTGGAAAGAAGTAAGAGACTGCTTGTTTTCATAGCACAGTTTGCTCATTCTCTCTGGTCCGGAAACATGAAGCAGGAGGTTTCACTCATGAAAACTCTTAAGCTGCATTTTCTCACTTGGCTATCAAGTGTAAATGTAATATGGTGTTGTTCCACTTCACATCATGCATCTGTTTGTATGTGTTATAAGACAGAGCCTGTGGTGGATGCAGCATCTACCTGCAATGTTGAGACTTGCGACTCTGTTACATTATATTGGAAGATAAGATAGAAAATAACCACACAAAGGACAGAGGACTTTTGACATTTAAGTGCTGAAGTAGTTTATTATAGATGGCGAGGAAGTCTTTTAATCCTACTTCAAAGCACGTTATTGCTGTCAAGTAGTTTGAGTGCTTGATTTGTTAAATTGCCATTTTGAAAATTGCTCACAAAACAATGGTTCTCTAAAGTGAACTTGAGTTGACATTTATAGTGTGAAAGAAAAGGAACATTTACTACAATCATTTTGTTTGTATGCTTAAGTTTCATAACCCATCAAATATTTTTTTCTGACTTTTAACAGAAGTCTAGACACCAGGATAGTTGGTATATTTCTTTTTAATAAGCAAATATAATTGAAAATGTCTGTAAATTATGACGACCTCAAGATGCCACAGAACAACAACAGATCCATGTGGCTGGATTTGCTGTGGCAGTATGAATCTGTAAATTGCACAGGCACGGCTATATTTCAGTGTGCGTAAGTGAGGCAGTGTTAATTCAGCGATGTCTAAAAGATGCTAGATGTTCTACATTTGCCAAAACGCTACACCTGTAATAGTACCATGTGTAGGTAACAATTGTAGTATCACTGCCAAATGCCAATTCATAATTAATTTGGAAGTTATCACCCCTTTGCTGATTCCTACAACCATGGTGCTGTGTTCAAGAACTATAGGGAGTGTCAAAAATGGCCTTTTTCCTTCCTCACTTGGAATTTTTGTGGTAAAACAAAGAAGTTTCTTCTGTAACAGTCAGTGCATTGTTTAGGTCAGCAGTTTGCCATTCTCACATCTCTAAGTGGCTAATTAGAATAAACGTCCTTTGGTTACACATCAAATGCAACGCCCACTGGAGAGCGTTAAATGTCTGACACGAAACAATTTGCTACTGTTCAAAACTAACATTTTTTAACAAAGAAGTATGGTGGATTAGAAGGAAGACAACATGGAAGGAATTATTATACAATTATTGATGATATTTCTGGGAACTGGTGGCGAAGGCTCTTTCACTCTCCTTCATTTCTTACACGCTACCACAGTATCGCTAATTACCAGTCCCTACAATCACCCATTTACAGCCTTGCCTTCCCACTTCTCTCTCTTTGTCGACAGACTACTAGACTCTTGACCTGTTTGTGCTTCCCTTAATGTTGCGTTTCCCTCCACATGAGCAAGCTACATAAATATAGACCGCCCACTGTGACATTGCGCTAACAACAACAGTCAACTGGCAGTTGATTTGAATATGATATGTAAAATCTGCAAATTTGTTTATTTCTGTTATTTTCAGCCGAAATTGTAACAGTTAAGGATATGTAGTTAAATAGGGTGGTCCAACTGACCTGACATTTCTGCTGTACTTATTTTAAGCAGCCTGCTGTGTTGCTTTGCGTCTTTCATAAATCAGATCTACCCAACAGCAACATCTCACCGCCAGTCGGGCTAGTTTTGGGTAAATTCAAGCTTTTATTTTCTGTGGCCGAACAGGTGAATTATAAACATTTTAGATAAATGAGATAAGATCATGAAAAAAGATTCAAAACATTCAACATTTTGCTACCTGTACCTTCATGCTTTTGTTTCCCTGTTTTGCCTGTCGGCCTCTTCTGTACCAGTCCCATCCCAATGCCAGTACACTCTTTTTTGCTTAGTAGTTGCTCAGCAATCTTAACAAATGAAGTGATCACATTACTTTCATTCATTTAGCACTTTTAACCAAAGAGACTTACAGTCACTATATATCAGAGGCTACATGCCTCTAGAGCAACTAGGGGTTAAGTGCTCTTGCTCAAGGACACATTGGTAGAAGTGTTACAGTGGGCAATTGAACCTGGGTCTCTCATACCAAAGGCATGCGTCTTATTCATTGCGCCATCGCCACCCCGGTGATTCACACAATGAATCTTAATATCCTGGTTCCCACGCTGTCATCCACTCATAGTGGAAGGGAGTACAAAGAGACCCAGGTTCAAGTGTTATTTTTGTTCATGAGTCATACAAGGGAATGGATATTTTCTTATTTCTTTCACCAGTGTTATTTAAGTAGTGACTGTTACCATATTATACCCTGCTCAGACACATCAGATCTTTCAAAATCTTTCCTGTACATTGTATAATTCATTGAGAACAAAATGACTTAATAACAGTCACTGTAAACTAAAATCACCAATCAATTGAGGGCTGGATTCAAAATCATACAAAAATTAAAAGTAAAACAAATTAAATCACAGACTGATCCAACTTGCGTGACTTTAATCACGGCAACTGATAGTGTGCCTCAGTAGTGTATTTGGCTCCCAGGTGCATGTATGCACTCCTGACAACATCTGGACATGGTCTTGAAGAATCTGCCAATGGTGTCCTCCTGAGGGGATCTCCTCCCAAACTTGGATCAGGACAGTCGGTGCTAGTTGGCGGCATCGAATGCACTAGGGCTGGACCGGAATATTTGAATATTCGACCGTTGGGTACACATTCAATTTTCAATTTTGAGATTCGATTATTGAGGGGGGGTTTTTTCGCGCGCCTGACCACCACCGACAGCAGTGAACGTAACGTTCCAGTTCACATCAAAGGGAAAACGAAATGAAGCCCTCAGCTGTGTGGGAGCACTTTAAACTGAGTGATGACAGCAGTATTGTGGAAGTTATGGTGCTTATTGATTTTACAATAGCTTAATTTGATTACAGATCAAAACAGTCAAATTTCCTACATTTTAAAATTAATCTGTATCAAACTGTAGGCTGGAAACAAACAGCAACACAATGAAATCATTTAAATAAGCCTAATTATATTATAGGAGAAGAGCATTTTGTCGCTATAATTAAAATTAAAAGTGAATTTTGCACATGTTAATAACATGTTAGATTTAGTTTTGCTACCGGAAACACCGCTCATCCCTTGTGCTCTCCGCCTGGGCCCCTGCCCGACTTTATTCTCGGATTCTGCTCTGGACCTGCTCGGATCAGACTCTCTTCTACGGTTCCTCCTGCTCTGTACAGCAGCCAAAGAAGCTCGATTATTCGCTCTTAATTATAATCGAAGCGTCGAAGATCAAAAAATGACATTCGGGCCAGCCCTAGGATGCACAATGCATCGGCCTAACGTTCCAGAGGTTCTCAGTTGGATGAGACCGGGTATTGGCCTGCACCTGAAGGAACCCAGGGTCCACTGCACCAGTTAAGGTCTAACGATGGCTCTGAGGATTTCATCCAAGTACCTAACAACACCCATCAATGATCCACTGCCAAAGAGTTCACGATGAATGAATGATGTTGTTGGCAGCATAACGATTACAACTACCTCTCTAGATTCTTTCCCTCCCGTTCAATGTGCTCAGTGTGAGCCGGCACTCATCTGTGAAGAGACCTGGGCGCCAATGGTCAGAAACATGCACACCAGTGGCTCATTGGAGGTCAGTTTGTAGGACTCTGGCAGTGTTCCTCCTGTTCCTCTTCGCACAAAGGAGCAGAGACCGGTCCATCTGCTATGTTGATGGCCTTCTACAGCCCTGTCTGGCTCTCCTTGTGTAACAGCCCGTCTCCTGGTATCTAGGCTACAGTTTCTCCTACTTGTTGTGGTAATTTAAGTAATTTGATTTATGGATTTTTATACATGATGAACATTCTAAGGATATTATTATTTTCAAAGTGTAAGTCACACTGCTTATCATTATTATTTTTAACATTTCTTTAGAAAGGTCATCTCTTCAAGACACGGTGTCTCATTCTTAAGAGAGTCCTGGGCAAGACAACAGATTATATCTGTGTGTTCAGATTTTACTCCGCAGAGTTGTGTGAATTTTGACTCTCTTGAATCCCGACAAGACCGTTCAACCCAAAAATACTTATTAACAACAATTTTATATGATACAATATGGCCCCTCTTGGATTGTCCTCCTATTCAACAAACACTGTGCACTGTGCGACTGTCATTGACATTTACTGCAATACTACAGAATTGTACATGTCACTTGGCAGCGGTGCTGTGCAAGAGTTTATTATTGAAAATGCATAATTTCTGTCAATAACCATCAAGCTAGTGACAAGCATTCAAGTATAAATCAACTCCCCTCTCTCTCTCTCGCCCTTGCACCCATCATGCTCCTACCCCTCCCACACTCTTGTGTCAGTCGCTCTGTTGTGGCTGCTGCGCAGAGAAGGACACAACAGCCACTCTTCAGTCAGAGAGCCAGAAGAGACGAGAGCAGACCTGGTGCCAGGTCACTGTAGTCACACTGCACTCACCTTCTCCAGGTTTTGTTCAGTATAGACTGGCGTTACTTAGCTTTAACCTAGTGTCCTCTGGGTCATGTGGCTTCTGGACTGGATCTTTTCCATCAACACAGCTGTGGTGAAGTTAGCCAGCGGCCTCACATGCAAGTGAGTAGTGCACTAAGTCTCAGTTTTGTATTTGTGTAAGTTTAGAAAGAGGAAGCTTCAGCGTAGTAGTGTTTTGGTACGTGTGTGTGGGCACCAGATGCCAGTATACACAGAGTTAGGCTGACTTATTGATGGGCTGATCCATTTTTCATTAAGGAGCAGATGCTGACTGTTGTTGCTCTGCAAGGTACCTCACTACCTGCTTGTGTGTTTTGCATAGTATGTGTGCAAGCTAGCGAGAACTGATCATGTCCCTGGTGGGTTTGTGCTGCCAGCTTTTGAAAGAGGTAATCGCCCACCTCATTTTTTTTCACTGTATTTCTTCATTACAGTATCATATTTTTTGGCATCACTCTAGACATGAAACCACTTGTTTCTCTAACTTTTGGTATGTCGGCTGTAATTTCAGCACTATATGTGCACTCAGGAGACTGAACAGGAATAGCCAGCAGAGTATTTACCAATACAGTTGCTGTGTTTTGTTTTGCTTTTATCTCTCCCTCTATTCGCCCTGCCATAGCTGCAGTTCATTACATAACCCATCAACTCTTTTATCATCTGCAGCCCACTACAGCTCTGTGTTCCCCTGCGTCTCTCTCTTGCTCTCAGTCCTCACCCTGCAGGTTGACCACTATCTTTCTTTCCCACCCTGCCAGAATATAGAAATATGTGAGTTTTTGTATGTTGACTAAAAAGGGGAAACTGACGGGGTTTTAAGCTTTTTGTGAAGGGAGATTTGTTTTTGTGACCTAAGAAAACCTGCAGTGGTTTAACTGGATCTGTAGTATACAAAGTCACATCATGCATTCTCTCTGCTTCATTTAAATAGTATTCCCCAGTATTAACATACGTACCACTGCATATTGAAAATAATATGAAAGTTTATTTGGATATGTTTGTCACATGAAAACAAAACACAATTTGAAGTAAAAAGCATCTCTTGCATACTTACTAGCAGGTGTTGGAGTGCTAAAGAGGAGGTGCTGCAGCACACTCATTTACACTTTGTGTGCATAGCACCCTCAGTACAGTTGCTCTGCTGTTTCATTCTGCTGCCCAGGCACTTGGCATTGATTTTATCCGGAGAAGAGTAGGATGTAAATTTTGTCCGCCTGCCGTCCTCAAGAGCTCTTTGTTCTGTGGCTGTGCAATTACTCACATTTTTTCAATTTCAATTTTGGCTTCCAACGATTCTGAAAACAATATAATTGAGAGAAAACGATTATTTCGCATTTGGTTTCACAGTGATGTTCTTGTTTAGTCTTGCCATAAATCCAGCGCTCCCTTTCTTTTACATCGGTGGCTCTCTCTCCTCCCTAAAAGCCCAAAGTCACTCTCAGCCACGCTGTGGCATGATCAGCTTGAGCCAAGTAGAGATGACCGGGATTATAACCGATAACTTAGAACATTAGTCACCATTATTATCTTAATCCTAACACATTTTACACTGCATAAACTAGCAGCTAGCAGATTTTTTCTTTACTCTTATATTAAAAATTACATGTTATTTACGCTCATTTACCTTCGTCTACTTCACCCTACATGATTTTAAGCCCGATTTGCCGGTCGAAGAGCTTGGCTGTGATCGGGGGTAAATCAGCGATCGATCGGCAGTCACCAGTGGTTGTGTGTGAACTGCTCATCGACGCATCAAAATGGCCCCCCCGACACATTTCTGACACATCGCCGCTGCCAGCCAGATATCTAGCATGCCAAATATCTGGAGGAGTTGACCGTCTCGACTTCCACATCCAGCCAATGAGAGCAGGCAGCTACTTTTTCTCTGCAAAACACTTTTTACTCTCCTCCAGCTCTCTCTGTAGCACGGTTGATCCCTGCTATGTGTGCAAATCTGAGATAGAACACTCAAAACAAATATAACAATCTTATTTCAATAAATACGCATGAGTAAATGTATGTATGAGTAAAATCGAGTAAAATCTTTTTTCATCCCTTTTCCTCAACAAAATAAATATCTTAATTTAAAAAATTAAGTGGTAGCCTAATTTGTTCGTAATGCAAGTGAAAAATAAAAAAAATAAAAAATTATTATACCTTTATTTTACAAGGCAAGTTAATTAAGATTCTTATTCACAATAAGGGCGGGAGACAAAGGCCTCCTGTGGGAAAGGGTCCTGGGATTAAATAAAAACATAAAACAATAGACAGAGGATGTAGGACAACAACACAGTCCCAAAAACACAGTCACAAAAGTTGAATAATAAAAACAATCTAGATAGTAGCAGAGCGACATAACAACAACACATCATATGAAGCAATTAGAGTTGACTGTAAACGAGTTGATTGGTGATTTTGCCTTTAAAAGTGGCAGTGGTGACTAGAGTGGAGAGTTGTATTGTTTTTTTGTAGTTTGTTCTGATCGTTGGGCGCAGCAAACTGAAAGTCGGTGTGACCTAGTGATGTGTTAGCTGAAGGGATTTGTAGCAGGATATGACTATATGGGCGCTCTAGGTGACGGAAGAAGGATGAAGTAAACATCCCAAATACAGAGGGGTTAGGCCTAAGAGAGTTTTGTAAATGAGCATAAACCAGTGGATCTCACATCGAGTATGAAGTGATCACCAAAGTCTAGCATGGGTAATATAGTCATCTGAATCGGGGTGAGTTTAGCACATTTTGTGAGTGATAACTGATTACGGTAGAGAAACCCCAATCTGGCCTTGACATTGGCCTGTAGCCCTCTTACCCTCTAAGATGCTGTTTAAAGTTTGGGCAATTTGGGATCTATGGGGTAATGCTTGAATAGTATTTTTTTTTAAATGAAGCATTTAGTTTTTAAAGTTGAATAAAATCACGACGTTTCCTTAGTCAATGAGCAATCGTGTTAAATAATTGTGATTTTTAATAATGACCAAAATAATTGTGATTATGATTTTTGCTATAATCGAGCAGGCCTACTTTCTTCCCCGTGCCCTTGTTTATTTTGCTCTAGAGAGATCTGATAGGGCTGGATGGGTGGAAACAAAACAGCCAGGAGAAACCCGTAGACACTGACACGCTCTGTCATGTCAGATGTGTGCACAGGAGTGACGAAGATGTCAAGTGGTTTTGGTTCTGTGGTTAGATTACACCGTCCCATGGGGAAATGTGGCCCAGGCCGCAGTTAAACAGACCCCATAGGCTCATAGATGTTTTTAAGAAGTGTGAAAGTTTGACCAGCTATGTTAGAGCAAAGCAGGGAATATGTCAAATATTGGCAGTGAGGTTGTTGGACTTAATATCAAGAGCAATATGGAAATAGCTCTGCAATGCCTTTAATTGTTCCGTAAGTGTCATTGTGTTTCACAGTTCTTTTAAGTGTCCCAGCAAGTTATTCCAGTGAGACAGCATAGACTATGGCAGTGCCCCAAAAATGACCCACTTTATTGGAATGCAGTCGTCATTGCTGTTGTTTATAAAGACTGTTCTCTATGACTTCTCTTGCTATGCAATTTAAAAATGTCTGCTCTGAAAAAAGGTCTGTTGCCTAACGTAATATTATCTTACATGTTGTATCTTGTGAGCTAGCAAACTTGTAAAATTGTATTGAGATTTAAAATTGTGGCAAGTTGCAAACTGATGTGAAGAGGACCGAACTACTGAGGTGCTGCTTAAATACCTCACATACACACATCAAGGAAATATGTTCAGCTGTTGAACACACTGAATAAAATATATGACCAACCTTTTTAGTCTTTTGGAAGTTTCAGTTACAATTACAGTTATAACAACATAATTAATCCAATGTGAAATAACACTTCAAAACAGAAGTGTGCTTCGACACGGGACGAGGGCAGTAACCTACAACAGAAACAACAAAGTTTTAGCACCATGCCTTCAAACAATGAAGTACCTACCAATCGTAGTGTAATAATAAACTTGCACACAAGTCAGAAACATTATACAATTATACTCTGCATCAGTAAAAGAAGTCTGTTTCAGAAAAGGTCTAAAGACATGTTCTTGGGTGTCGAGTCTATTAACAAAGAATTAAGATAAAAAATGAATATAGAATTTCAAAGATGGACAATAATGGTTTGGGTTGGTCAAAATACTCTAGTTCCCACAGTGCACCTGAGCTTGTCAAAGTTATTTCGATTTCTTGCTGTGGACTAAAATGTTGGATTTATGTACTTACTGCAGACCAACATCACCATCAAGCTCCACTGCTAGAATGTCAAAAACTCCAGACATACTAATGATATTCAGTGTATATTGAAATCTTTCTCAGCTCAGACATTGTTCGTATCAAAAATCGACCTCTATGAAATTGACCACTTCTCCCACCACAGCAGAGACATGGGCCCTTCAGCAGCTGCCCGCCCCAGAGGCTGCTCCTCCTCTTCAACTCTCTTTATCTTAGAAAGGGATGTCAACTAACTGTTCAG
Source organism: Lepomis gibbosus (assembly GCA_029875015.1). Classification (NCBI taxonomy): domain Eukaryota; kingdom Metazoa; phylum Chordata; class Actinopteri; order Centrarchiformes; family Centrarchidae; genus Lepomis; species Lepomis gibbosus. The sequence continues at coordinate 12,273 of JAPMOB010237699.1, forward strand.
GAGGCAGAACCCTGCAAAACAGCTGGGCCAGACTCTGTCTCCCATCCACCCTGAAGCACAGTACTGATCAGCTGTCTCTGGTGTTCACGGACATCTTCAACGCTTAAATGCAGACCTGCCATTTGTCATCCTGCTTCAAATGGCAGGTCTGCCTCCACCATCATCCCTGTCCCCAAAAAGGGGACGTTAGCTAGCTTGGTTAGCAGTGTACATAAATAATTTACATTAACTGTGATTTAAACCGGGATGCAAATTTTGGCTAGCGAAAAACGGGCTTAAAACAAAACATGCTTACTGGAAAAACTAACCGCTGTCTCCCAACAATCTTTTTCAGCTGTGCTGGTTAAATTAACACAGCACAGCAGACACCGGTCCTTCTAGCCCAATTGACAGGTCACTAGGGTAGTGACTTGTCAATCACAAGGTAGCCCCGCCCTAAAGCACACTCTGCTTTATCGTCTATTTTCCTCTAAATGGGACCATAGTTTACTAAATGAGCATCATGCTGTGTTGAATAAGACTAACAACTGAGATCATAAACTCTTTATGAATGTGTTTACTGAGGCAATAAATCAGGTGAGAGTTAGGGCCATTTTAACATTTTTTTTTTTAATGGTACCGGACTTCTTTTTGCAACCAGTATAGACGTCTGCTTGAGATCACTTATGGCCATTAGAAATAATGCAGGTTTAAGGCACTTCAGCATTGGCTTCACTTTTCACACCCAGAGGTTCCCTCTTGTTCGTGATCTGTAGTTCTTGATCTGTAGTTCTTGCTCTATCCTCACTACCTACTGTGTTTATTGTTATGCACCAAAATACCGAAGCAAATTATTTTCTCTGTATGTGTAAACCTACTTGGCAAGCTGTTTCTGATTCTGATGAGCAATAGTAAAGAAATGTGGAATTACTGCATCGCTAACGAGAAAAAAAGAGGGCAAGTCAAGTGTAGGCTATTGTGAGATGAAAATCATACACAGCATTCACCAACTCCATTTCCATTGTTTTGAAGGCAAAGTCATTTTTTTAAAGTCACTATATAAAGTAATCCATGACAGCAAGTCAGTTTAAAGGATGTTTAAACATTTGGGCACATGCCTCCGGTTGTGGGGGGTTGTCCTCTGAAGCGTCTAAAATGTGCAGCCAGGGCCTTGTTTTCTTTAGAATTTCAGTAGGTAGTATTTCAATCACATTTGTGTTGTAGATATAGATTTAATAATGAATATAGTTCAATTGTCCCAAGCAATGAAATGATATTGTCAAATGGCAAAGAAACCATTTCCAGTTGATGGTTCCTCTCCTACATGTGGGGGTTCAAATCACTAAGAATGTGAAGCACAAACGAGGGGCCACCTAGCACTTTTAACAGAAGAGCGAACCCTGCAGAGGCATAATGTGTGCATAACCAAAAGTCTGAACAGCATTGCTATTTCAATGAGGGAAGAAATTCATGAGTGAAACAATGTTGGAATGGCAGGCATGCGAGATGATGATAATGATGGACAGACAGAGGGAACCGAGGAAGAGTGTTGTTTTGGTCAGAAGAGGAGGGGGGGGGGCTGATGTCGTCCCTCACCTGCAATGCAGTGCTGGGCTGCATCACCCAATCATCTCCCAGCTGTCAGTAAAGGGGGCCGGGCCAGAGGCTGACGACAGCCAAGGAGAGTTCTCGGTCAGACGGAGAGCGAGAAAGCAAGAGAGAGCGAGACAGTGAGTGTGTGAGAGAGGGAAAAGTGAGCGAGAGAGTCAGCGAGTGTGCAGTGGTGCCTTGTGCTCCAGGACTCAGCCTGCAGCACAGTCTTTACATTTCTCCTCTTCTTTCTGTTCTTCCTCTCCTCTCTGCGCTCGTCTTCCCACCACTCCTCTCTGTTCCATCCTCTTGCCTCTTCTTTCCCCTCTTCTCACACTCTTTCCCCTCCCATAATCTCTCTTTTTTAGTAGTTATCTGCACTCCTCTCCTTCTCCTGCACACGACTTTTTCTCCCTTGCCCTCTTTCTGGTCCTCTAATCGCTCTCTTTTTTTTTCCTGGCGGATGGAGTGAGTTTGTTTTTTTTTTCAACACCTGTGCTCTCTCTCCTGTCCTCGCTCCATCTCATCCCATGGGCATCCGTGCATCTTGCAGGTAAGACCTGTGTGTGTGCGTGGCAGGCCTGACAACCATAGGCAGTTAGAGGTTGTCTTGAGACAGGTCCAGGTGTTTGTAGAAAAAGTCCTTGAAGTATCCTGCTTGTTGTTCGTGTTCATGTTGTCTGGCGATCAGAGCACACTCAACTGTTTCTGTCCAGTCGTCAGTAGTGATCCTGAAAGCCACGACCATGTTTGAATGCTCTTGTTGGTTTCAAGATGATTTTCACATTTTGGCAGCTATATTTGGATCCTTGTCCTGAGAAAGAAGGTCTGTGTCACAGGTTTTTAGCCTAATGTTTTATATTTCTGATGAATATGTTGACTAAAACTCAGAACATGCATTCTATGTTAGGTCAGCAACACTTTAAACATCAATACTAGTCAAATTAAAAGTTTCATATAAATCCACCATCCTCCCGCAGGAGCCAGGCCACATGAATGTACAGTGATTCAGTAGCTTCTCTGTTCCATCAGCGCTGCAGGTGCTACAGAGAAGAGGTAAGGTGCAACATTCGATCAAAAGTATGCACAGAGGAATGTGATTCTTTGCAAATCTGCTTTTCTAATGCATTTCTGTAATGTCAGTAATGTGAGGGCAGTTTTGCCAGTTTTAAATCTTAAATCTTTTTTAAAGTTAAGTTGTCTTTATTTTAAACATTACCCACATTTTTCTACTTTATTTTCATAAGCAGTTACTTGAAGAGATTCAGCCTGGTTGTGTTTGCTAAGATTTATTTCATCTCGTCAAGAACCGAATAAGGCCCTTGTTTCTTATTGTTATCATTACTCGAAAGCGTTTGTGTGTTTGAGTGTTTAAGACACGCAGGAGAGGTAATGGAGAATTGTGAATGAGAGCCATGCATGAGGGATGAGAGGAGGTTGGCCTAGGTATTGTTTTGATAAAGGCTGTGTCCACATGCAAGTAAATGAACAAATCGATAAATGTTTTTTTATCCTTTGCCACACACTGTGTGGGCTGACAATGTTTATACAAGTGTTGAAGTTGTTTAAACTGCAATCAGTCAAGCCCAGAGAAAGACTGGAGGCAGCACATTCGTAAGTAATTGTAATAATATAGTTAATAATGAGTAGCTGAAATATAATTTTCAAACCTAAAAACACTGAATCAGTTTCTTTTTCTAATCACTTAAATACTGCTGTCAAACGGAAGGGGGGCCCAAACATTTTTTTTCTGCTGACAACATTATGGGCATTTGAAAGATTGCCCACTTCAGTGACACCTTTTATTGTACTGAAACTGAAATCTCACCACAGATGGGTGACTATGTAGAAGCATAATCACAGAATGAATAACAAACTAAATATTTTTGTCCCAGCCTTTTCTCTTTGGAGGAGGAGTCCTGAACAGACAGATATATCAGCAGGCCGGTATTGTTGGCTGACATTTTGAATATTGCTGATCTGATACAGCTTATACTGTATTTTGGCAGATATGCAAACAGAAGATGCAGTGCAAATGTTTTGTTAGCTGCGCTGTCACATAACTCTAATATTAGTAAAGCACCTAATTCATTAAATAATCTCTGCACCTCTGACTTTAACTCAACATTGTTAATTGCCTTTTCCTTCCTCGGGAACAGTAACAGACAGTCAAGTTCTGCTTTGTAAGCATGTTTATGCATCCGTAGTGGTCCTTTTTCTCAGACTTAAGCCAATGAGTTGATTAGCTAGGCATGCTCATCTTAATGACTTTAACATTGTTGGCAAGCAGGTCACAACAAACTTCCCTCAAACGAAGCAGTCAAACTGATTCTTTTGCCTCCACTGTCATAATTTTAGAAGCAATGACAGGAAACAGTTTTCTTTAGAGGCTGTGTGGCAAAGTCAGTTGCTTAGACTCTCTCGCAGCTTAAGAGGTAATATGTGACTTGCTTTAATTAGCTTTAAATCCTCCACTGCACCATCCAGTGTTTACTGTTTGACTCAGTAACTTAAACACCAAGTCTAAATGTGTAGCACGCAGGACTGATGTCCTTTGTAAATGGCTCTCAAGAAATGAGTGCTTGGAAAACATCGAGTGGGATGGATTTTGTATATTAGACCACACAGTGTTTATTTGAGGCTTGACAGAGTGTTAAGAAAAATAATGTGCTTGTGAGAGAAACATCTGTCTGCACTGCATGCAGAAAACAGGAGGAGTTTTTGCTAGAAGCTGTTGGTTGTTACCTCAGCAGCGCACCGTGACCAGCCCCCTGTAGTCATACAGTGAAGCATCATAAGGACTTGTGATCTTCGGTTTTATAATAGAAAAGGAAGATAGAGGGATAATAATGATCTCTGTTGGAGCAAGCAACAAGCCAAACAGATATTTGACCTACTTTGTTGAGAGATCAAAATAAATTTGTACAAAACACACAGAATAGTTGTAAAAAGTAAATTTTTGTTATTGGTATCCATACCAGATATTTTAATGGTACCAGTATTTTAATTACCAAAATATGTCGCCTTTTTGTTACTTATGTGCATTATTATGGGCATTTAATGTGTGGAAGGAATATACAGTATGATGTATATCGGGGTAAGTCCTAGTCCATCTGTCCATGCCACAGATTAGACAAAACCTTTGGGAATGACGCAGGTCAGTTCAATATTGTGTTATTCTTAAAAATTGGACTGATTGCCCTACACGGGATGTGGGTGAGTTTCTTTAGCTTTTACTAATTGGTCGAAGGGCGCTAATGTTATTCATTGTTGATATATGTTGTTTGTTACACTGACTACGTTTACATGCTGTCAATATTCGGGTTATGGTCGGGTTAAGGTCAGGATTCGGGTTTCTGAAACATTCGGGATAACCCATTTACATGCGTGAGCAGAGAGTTTCTCCTGTATACATGGAATTTGTAATCAATTGGCAATACCCCGATGTAAACGGCGAC
>JAPMOB010237706.1:0-27640 GCA_029875015.1 Lepomis gibbosus
CACATCTCCACGCTGGTGAAGAAAGCTCAGAAACGACTGTATTTCTTGAGGAAGCTTAAGAAGGCCAAATTCCCACACCACGTTCTTGTCAGCTTTTATAGAGGAGCAATTAAAAAAATCACTACCTGCCATGGGATGTGCACGGCCCAGGACTGGAGGGCTCTGCACAATGAAATCTACCGACCTACCTACCTACCTATTCCTTTTTAAATGTTTATTTTGGCTTTAATTTTTTTTTTTTTTAAGTTAATTTAAGGTGTTTTAACTGAATATTCACAAAGTCTCAATAATAGTTTGCCTAGTTTGTCTATGGTTATGGTGAATAAATGTTATGAAACTTTGGTGTGTTGCTTAATAGACTTAAAGAATAATGATTGAATTATAGGAAATACTGCCGTAAGTCATGCACGTTGCCCTTTTAGTTTCGAGCCTCAAAATATATACCCTTATATATCCGTCCCTCTGCCAGTCCGTCTTACTTATGTTTCCTTCTTTCTCCCAGATCTAATGAGACGTCAGGAGGAACTAAGGAGACTGGAGGAGCTCCGCAACCAGGAGCTGCAGAGACGAAAGCAGATAGAGATGAGGTGTGTTTGATTTCTTGAACTACTAGGACCGTTCCTAGTTATCCAGTTGCCCTTGATTTTTAACCTACCTTGGATATTAGGATAGAGTGAGGGAGCTGCTGAGAATCCAATTAACATGTTATGTTTAGTGCCAATTATACCTACTGTTAAAACTGACTTATTTTTAAGCTCCTTATGTCATTGTCAAGTTGTTGCTCTGAAGTGAGTGGCGTTTGGGATCGTTGTTGTTAAACAGGCTATGTGTTAGCTGATTTTATTTGACACATTTTATTCTCTCTGGCCATAGGCATGAAGAGGAGAGGAGGAGGAGAGAGGAGGAGATGATGAGACACAGGGAACAGGAGGACCTGAGACGCAACCCAGACGGCTTCAAACCAAACTACATGGACAGTGTGAGTAGAGCTGGAATACAGTACGGAAATATGCAGTCAAATACAATGAAGCTTGTCCGGTTCCAATTTCGAGACATGTTACAGAGTCGCACACGCTCAAATTAACTAAACTAAAAGTTCCTGAGCTAAAATTTCTACAAATGCACACAACCTCTCTCTCTACTTTGAGCAACAGCTTAGCACATTGTTCTTTTTCGTTCATACGTAGAAATCAAAATAAAGTACAAAGGTAGTATTTTATGCATATAGACGTGTTTAATAGATTTATATATCAGTATTTGGTGTGACCATCCTTTGCCTTCAAAACAGCATTAGTTGTTCTAGGTAAACTTGCACAAGGTTTTTGAAGGAACTCGGCAGGTAGCTTTGAGAACTACCCACAGTTCTCCTTCTGTGAATTTTGGCAGCCTCAGTTGCTTCTCTCTCTTCACGTCATCCCAGATAGACTCAGTGATGTTGAGATGAGGGCGCTGTGGGGGCCATGCAATCACTTCTAGGACTCCTTGTTCTTCTTCGTGCTGAAAATGGTCTTTAACGACTTTTGCTGTATGTCATGCTGTTTGACTTCACCTTGTTGAGTTTGGCTCTTCCTCACAGTTGGGTTCTTCCTACAAAGCTGCTTCTGTTTCAGTCAATGATTGCGTTTAAACCTACATATTGAATTTATGACCATTATCACCTGTTTGGTGTAATTGTTTAATCGTACACCTGACCATATGCCTACAATATCCATGACTTGATGCTGTTTTTAAGGCAAAGGATATATATAAGATTTTATATATAATTTAGATTTTTCTTCTGTTCAGTCACTTTGCATTTTGTTTATTGATAAATATAATCTATTAACATATCTATATTCTTAATTTACAGCATTTTCCCACACCTGTCTAAAACTACACAGTACTGCATACATGCATTTTAAAGAGACAGATATAGAAATGTGTGCACCTTAGAGTGAACAGTCCCGTATTCTGTCAGCATCTTCTAAAAGTAACTGTGTCGTCTTTAGTCAGGACAGCCCTGTTTATTTAAGGTCAAGACACTACAACTGGATTATTGAGCAACATGTGGAAGTGCCAGATCTATTTTAATGAGGCAGATCTTGCCTCTGTTTAAATCAATAAAAAGAAGTTGTAACTTCTATCCAGAGCCCAGTTTACATGGCTTGCATTTGAGCTCGACTGAAGTGTGTTCCTGTGCAGGGATTTCTTATATCCTCATAGTTGTAAAGCAGCTTCCAGAAATGTCTGTAGAAACAATTTTTATCTTTTTCATTATTTGTAATGACTTTCCTGTGTTTTTTTTAATGTTTGCCTTCAGGCTGCCATGCTAACACATCACTGTAACACTGTGGTTCATTGTGTCAAACTCCTACATTTACACATGGGAGAGGATAAACACCCACATTAACCAAGGGTATCGTGTTGTTTGACTTTTTCTAGCAATATGTTGTTACTGATATAAATTAACTTATATCAGTAACAACATAAAATCTAAGAAATAAACAGCTGTATGCTCATAATTAACAATCCATCTTTAGCTGTGGAACAATGCCTTGATGCATCGTGGTATAGCAGGTTTAGCACTCTGCAGTCTTGTGTGCAGTTTCTTCATCTCCGTTCTATTATTGTCTTTATTTTTAAGTTAAGATGTAACTGTGTCCCCTTTTTTTACATAGTAATTGTAGTTGTTTCAAGGAATATAAAAGTCAGACAGTGTATATCTCTTGCATTGCCAGCTTGATCTGTCCATTTTAATTAGAAATAATTTAAAAGACAGGGGCATGGTTGCATACGTGAGCTGCCAGCCCAACAAAGAGTCATAGAATAAGGAAACTAAATCAGTGGAGCTTGGTGTATGTGGATGGGGGGTAGTTTTACTGTCACAGCAAGATCTATCCAATCTGATACTAGTGTGTCCTGATGGTTGAGAATTTTTTGAGTAGCTGCTTCGAGTGTGCGTAGGGAGCCATCACTTGACAGTCTGAAGGGTAGCTTAGTTTACACACGATTTAAACTAAATTCTGACAGACTTACGACTGCTCTTCGAACGGCACGTCCCTTTTAATAAAATAAATAAACAAAGGGATTCACAAAAAAATGTCCACATAAATTCTTTCAGAAGGAAACGCATGATTAAAACATTTAAATTAACTGCTTTAACAGCAATGAGCAGGTTTGTGAAAAACAGTTTTGTAAAAGAAAAGGTTGTGTTTGCTGCTGCTAATTCACGCACATGGATTTGCAGTGATAAACATAACAAACAAAAGCCATTATGTAATCTAAGCGTCCTTTAATTGAGTGTCAGTGTGAAATGTTGATATCTGTGTTATAAATTTTCTCTTCACATCCTTTGCTCTGTTCAGAGGTCCTGTTGGAATCTGCTTCTTTACATACACGTAACACTTAAAACCGGCATCTGTCCAATTCATACCTACATTTTGAGTAAGAGAACTTTTGTATTGTTTCTTATTAAACTGAGGGGACGTGTTGTGTTGAGTCAAACGGTTGGCTTGGATTGATATTTATAGAAACACTTTTCTAATGAGTTTGAGTCTTGATAAACATTTTTATTAATTCTGATGTCTGTTTTATAAATATTGGGAGTCCGTTTCGAGATGATAACAAGAAAACACTTCGAAGCACATAATGGGATAGAAGAGACTTCTAATTGTTACTCGTAACTATTTTACATTTAAGTGCTAACTTTCTCTTTCTTGTTGTTGTTGTTGTTGTTTGTTCTTTGGTGTGCTGGGAGCATGATTGTTAAAGAGTAACTTCCACAACATAAATGCAACCTGCTGCCATCTAGTGCTTAAATTTGTATCCGTCTTCCTCAGATGGTAGTGCAACAATGGTTTCATCACACTCAGCACATTCACATTACTGCTTTTGCTTATTTTAGCTTCAACATATTGACTATTTAACAGGTAAGTTTCACATTATTTGCAGAAATGTAACATATTTTCCCCAAAGTTTGCTCTGTGTGGGACAAATTCTACTATTGCTGTAGCTTTATAGTTTTGGCACACCAAATTAAACTTGGTCATGGATTACTCATACTCTCCATGTTCATATATTCCACCCTCACAATGAGGAGAGTAAATACATGTAGAGAGGAGAGGTTGTGCAAGTCTTGTGAGTGACCCACAGCTGCATTTGAACACATGAAAATGTATGCATTTGTGATTAAATGTATTGGCTCACTATAGTGAGTTTATAACTTCTATTTGGTCATTGATTTCTGGTTTCAGTGAGTTGGATTAAGCCTTGTCCAGATATTTCATTGAACATCTGTCAAAAACTAAAGCAGACTCAATCCAGGTCATTGAAACTTCTAAATGTTGAATGTTATTCACTTTGTATAAGATGATGTGTGAAGCAGAGAGAGAGAGTGTTGTGTTAGTGTTTGAGAGGATGTATGAATGAATGAACTGATAACGGAGCATCTCTATTTTTGTGCTTGAACTAAGATGTCAGTTGTCAGACAGACGTCATTAGCTTCGTCACGTCCAGCACCATTAACTGTCCTTTATCAGCAGACATTTTGCCTGTTAGGTACGTAGAATCTGCATCAGTAGCAGATCAATAGTAAAATAGTTTGAAGCCCATTTTATGTGACTTATTTCTTTTTAAGATTTGCTCGCACGCTTCCAGCTGATAAGTTTGCGCTGTGATTGCGAGAAGCTTGTCTGTGAGCAGTAAATCTGCAGACCAGCAGGAGGATGGAAAGTGTTTCTGCCTTGTCCGTTTAAATGGAGGCAAGGAGGCATTGAAGCTAAACCTAAATCGCTGTTAAGGACTGTAATTATCATTCTTTAAGAGCCACGGCTCTCTTCAGTTTTGTGTAAAAAATTAATACTTTTACAGTGTGAGTGTTGTAGGGTAGGCTGTCGCTGAAGATTTTTCCTTTAGCGGAGTTTTGTTCTGAAGGCTCTTCTTCACTTTTTTCAGAGAGAACAGGAAATGAGAGTGGGTGAGCTGGGCCCTCGTGGAGCCATTAATATGGGAGGTACGGGCATGATTGTGTAAAGACTGGTTGATACAAAAAACCAGATCAAGTGACGATAAGTGAATTATGACTGCCTTAATGTCATTTATCATTATAATTTGTCTTGCATCCCAAGTGGCTCCTCTCAGCGAGATGTTTTTTCATTTTTCAAACCTGTAAATTAATACTTTAAAGTAAATTTTGACAACCTTTTTGTTGTAAAATGGACACACTTGGGATGAAATGCAAAGGAGATAAAACATAATAGTCTATGCTAACAGGATATACAGTGGACTGAACGGGGTTGTTTTTGTTTGGGTGAGGTTACATAGTTTGACAAATATTTGGTCCCTGAGCTCTCATCCTCTGTTCAGATTCAAAAAAAGATAGTTAGATAATATGCTACATGTTTCTTTTAGTAAGCCACTGATAAACTCATGAAATTGTATTAGTTATTAATTATTATATATTTTATTAGCTGTAGCAGCCACTTATTTAGCATTTAGAGTTTCAAGTGAATCCTGGCAGGAAACAATAGTAGACAAAGTAAGTAAAGACAAATGTGCATTGACTTTGACCAGGAAGGGTCCACAAAGTAAATGCTGATCTGACTGAGTGCAGGATGAGGGGCCGGGGACTGAGGTTTAACCTGGGACAGTTTGGTTGGGATTCATGGTGGCTTTTCACCAAACTAAAATTATAACCCAGGATTGCACATCATCTCTATAAACAGAAGTATGTTCCTGTTGTTGTTGGGGTTTTTTTTGTCAGGGACGACGGTAAGGTATTGTTGATAATGACTATTTCTAGGCTCTTCTGTCTGCATTTATTTAAAGTGGCATGTGCATCTTAAGTGCTTATATCTGTTTTTGGGAAACTGTCATTAGTGAAGTTTCCGTCCAAATGAAGCGCAGGTTTTAACTGAATATCCAGAAAAGGGAAATGCTAATTAATCCACGTTTCTACCAAATATTAGGAGCTGGGAGCCTCAAGATAAACAGCTAGTGGTGCTAATGATCATGTTATTAAACTGTTGCAAAGGAAGACGACACAATGAGATTAAACTAAAAATATTATTTTATTTTATTTAATTAATAAAACTCATTCTTTTCAGTTGAGCAGGAGCTTTCAGTCGATGTTTTAAGTCACATGCTTCATACATATTGTGATTTATTCGCTGTGTTTTTTATTGTTACACCATGTTTTCAAATTCAGCCAAGCATAAAAATGTGTTGGCAATATTTAGGCTTTTTAAAAAATATATTTTTAATGATTGCGCATAAAAACGGTGGATATAAACAATTTTTTTATGGCCAATTACCTCAAAACATATTTTGAAGTTTATATGTTATTAAATGTTAATATCAAATAATTTTTAAATGAATGTTGACAATCATTAAATAACTCAGTTAATCATGAAAACATTGCAGTGTGTTTTTGTGTGCAACTCTTATATACAGAGCTACCAGTACTTTTCAGTCATTTGGAACATTTTCTTATTGCTTGCATCACAGTGTTTCAGTGTGACGGGAAATTAAGTGAGGCAGAAGCAGGCAGAAGCTCTGTGATAAGGACATGTCCAAATACTGTAAACCTACTGCAATGTGTTTTTCCAAAATAAAAATCTGGCACTCAGTATCAACATTAACCGAGAACTATATACACCTACAGGAAATCATACACTTAAAGGGATAGTTTGAGATTTTTCAAGTGGGGCCGGATGAGGTACTTAATCCATCTAAACCTTCGTGCTGGTGGGCTACAGCTCTGCTTCTCCAAACTAGGGATGCACTGACCACCATCTACTGTAGGTGATGCTGACAATGGATACGTACCTCATACTTGAAAAATCTCGAAGGATCCCTTCATGATTTCCTGTTGGTGTGTATTTCCAATTTAATTTAGTAAGAACAGGAGAACACCCCTTATTCTGGGTTTACATATTATTTCTGATGCCCTTGTGCTAAGCTTGTAGTCACACTACATAAATAACCAAAATTGGCTTTATGTGTGACATATGTGTAGAAGTTAGTTACCAAATGAAACCAGATCAAAACAGCGTTTAGCTCCTATAAAGTTAGCTGAGTTGATTTTGTTAATATTAGATTTTATTTTGACGTGACTGTCAGCGGTGGTGCTTTTGCACCCATTCTGCCAACCGTCTGTTTTCACACCTGAAGTTCTTTTCACAAAGTGGAAGATATCAGTGTCAGAAATTCCCTATGTTGCAGACTCTGATGTAAAAGTTTTTCCCACTCAGCTGCTCGTCATTACATTTTGAACAATTTGACGTAAACGTTGCATAAACTCTCCATCCAGAGAGCAACTTAATATTTTTTGCCTCAGTTGTCCGTGCTGTGAGCTTTTACATCTGAGGCGATACGTCGGGATGCTGCAGTCGAAAGTCAAACATCCTACTGTACTTTTAACATTTATTTGTATATCTGCACGATACTGGCGGATTCTGTTGTCGGGGTTTGTGTTTGACTGGGATTGAACCTGTGATGTCTGTGCAGGTCTTACTGCCTTTTGAAACTCTGTATGCTCCATGACTGCGGTGATGTGCAATCCGAGGTTTAAAAGATGTTTGCATTTGGCCTCAAAACTTAGCTGTTAAAGTGGGAACCTCTGTTAATTTCACACCTGCTGTCTCTGTATATTCCATCTTTAAAATGTGACCTTCAATATGTACTTTAATATTTCACCTGCTGATTTTAAATTTACGTTGGTTTTTGGTTGTTTGTGTTATATTTATTCAAATGAACTGACAGGATGTTGCCTGTTTATATTGTTCTGTAAAGGTTTTACCTCTAAATAAATGTATTAAGCTTTTTTAAATGAGTAGTATAAATGACACATATATATTAGCTGTTGACCAAAAGCCAACGTTAACTCTTACTTTGAAGTCATTGATATTAGTTCTGGCATTCAGCTACCACAGTTCTTGCGGGGCGTTGGGGTAGATCACACTGACCCACCCAATGTCAAACCAATGCTCCGTTGTTTTGCGTGTAGATGGCTATAACCAGGCCTCTCCGGGGCCCACTGGTAACCAGGGTCAAATGATGGGCATGAGTGGAAGGGGAGGAGCCATTGGCCTAGAGGGAACTGCAAATATGGGGACACCATTGATGTCAGAAAATGGAGCCATGGTAACGTATCAGGAAAAATAAATAAAGCTTATCTCTCCATTAGCCAATCTTCAACATTAAAGACATTTTTTAATAGAACACACTACGAGAATATTGAATAAAACTGTCTGTTTAAAAGAAAAGTAAATCATTTGGCTTCTTCCAAATAACTACTTGGGTATTGATCTTAAAATTTTAGACTTAACCAATAGAACTAATAGTTCCTCTCTCTCCCTTTGTTTGCTTGGTTCACCTCTCTCCCCTTTACTCACGGATGGCGACACTTGGATCAAACTAAACCCCCGACTGATGAACTTTGAAAACCCATCACTTTTCTGGATACACCATACTCGTGTCGATTTCACACCATCCCCATCTTTTTTTGCAACACTGACGATACCACAGCGAAACGATAGATATCCGCAGGGTGGATCTATGGGGGGCCGACCAGAAGTTGAGTCCCCAAAGCAGCAGCAGCAGCAGCAACAACAGCAACAGCAACAGCAGCAGCAGCAGCAGCAGCCGCCATTGGGCCCTCAAGGCGGACCAGCCCCAGGATATGGCAGGGGGAATCCTGTAGGGGGAGTCTTTGACGGGCCGAATAACAAGCGGCGCAGATGCTGACATCTACCTGATCAAAGAGACGCTGTTGGATCTGTGTTACTGCGCCAGCCGGATAATATCGTTTTTGTTTCACGTCGACCCGCTTCCCTCCCTGAGATGTTTGCTGAAAATATTTTACCAGATTTTTTTTTTTCTTGTGATTGATAAAACTACAGGAATAATGCTGTGTATCTGCACCTATCTGCAGTGTTTATACACAGTGTTTTTCCCAGCATATGTTTCTCCTCTTTGTTTCAGAATGAAATGGGTTGTGCTCTTTTGTGTGCTGAAAATTCAGTGTGCAAACAAAGTGTCACAGCGTGTTGTCAGGGAAGGCATTTGTGGTTAGAGAGCTTTGCAGTTGCTGTGGCAGCTACGCTCTTGGATACTTGGATACTGTTAAATAAGATGAATTGGATTGGACATGGATTTGAGTCAAAGCAGGATGGCTGACCTCCCAAAGGGAAAAATAGTGTGACACCAGAATAAAAAATATGTTCCTGAGAGTAAACCATCTTGTTTAAAGCTTTTTTTATGGATACTTTAAAGATCATGCTGTCTCTTGCGAGTTCTCCAACGTTGCCTACCCCGGCTTTAATATCATATAGTGAGTGAATGTTTCTCCTTCTGTATTTGATGGTTAAGAGAATTAAAACATTTTTAGTAGGTTTTCTATATGGACTATATATATTTCTATATAAACTGGATAGTAAATTAACCAAATCCTGCTAAATAACTTCTATCAGCCGCCCAGCTCTCATATACCTCAGACACACTACACTGCTGAACTTCATCTGAAATAGAAATCACATGACTTCTCTCTCTAAACAGTTCTGGGTTCAGCTGAATCGCAGCTTAAAACATAGCTGTCAGATTTACTATCAAGCAATTCCTCCATCAAATGGTAAAGAAGAAGATGTATGTTTACTCCATAAATGTCTAAGCATCACTTTCATATTCCACCTTTTAAATTGTAGTCATGGAAGAACTGCTTTATAAGAGTATAATTGTCTTGGGAGGATCCTTAAAAGGCCAGTGTGTAAGATTTAGGGGAATATTTTGGCAGAAATAGAACAGAATATGCATAAGTATGTTTTCATAACCTTAGTATGAGCGCTTTATATCCACAGAGGGTCCTGTTCCATGGATTCTGCCGAGATTTTCACGGTGAGGCGAGCGTTATTTGGTTGGTTGCAATTTGCAGCTTCACCACTAGATGCCAGTAAAGCTTACACGCTTGTCCTTTCAGTCAGAGGAGACAGGTTCAGGTTTGGGATCGTTTCATACTGCATGACCATGGACGTAAAAATAAACATAAATTGTGCTTTTCTTGTGAAATCATCCAACATGGACATAATTCCCAGACACAGCCACAAGGTTTACGCAGAGTGAATGCCCATCTTCTGAAGGGTGTGGCTGGGTTTTGAAGATTGGTCGTTTGCAGCTCCACCAGGTGTATTTGTGTTGTATGTTTGATCTATCTGGAAAATAATGCACATGACAATGTGCGTACCAACTGTATGACACACAAGTCAAATGCACCGCCATTGTTGTATAAGTCAATGTGGATACACTGTATGAATACTCTCAAAACATCGTACTGTGGAGAATCGACTTTTCGCTGTTGTTTAGCCCTTGTTTCATACATTTTTCAAACGGCATCAGTGTTTTCTGGTGATGCTGACCTTTTTGCTAATCTTCAAGAAGACACTATATTATTTCCATAGTGTTTGTGTGAGTGTGCAGATATCTTTGCAAGGAAGGGGTGTGTGTGCGTGCTGCATTTCAGTGCATAATCAAACCTCTGTGCATGTTGCATCTCTGTGTGCGTGACCATACAAGCTCTTCGTTTCACTGGATCTGGGAAATGTGATATACCCTGACCAGGTGTCACGGAATCTAAAGAATAGTTTTATAACAGGTAAACACATTTTGTTTTTATCCTCTCTTGTGTCTTTGCGTTGTAAAACACCCAAACGCACAAAGTCTTGAGAATATTTTCCCATATTATTGTATAGTCTGATTTTCTATTGTATTGTTGTATTGATAGTGAAGATAGTTTCACCACAGTTACTGTGAAGCTGATTTTGTGAAGAAGTTCATCAGGGCACTAACTTTACTGTGAATGAACCTAATGATGTGGGGGGGTTATGCTGCCTTTCTAATGGTAAAACAGCTGTGTGTTGTGTGTGTATGTATGTGACATGTAGTAATCATATTTGGTAATAAGGGATCTCTTTACAGCTAATATTGAGTTTATTTCAGACTACAGACTGAGAAATACTTAAAGTAATAAAGCTTTGTTGCAGCTTGATCATTTAAAGACTCTGTTTATTTAAACTGTAAATACAGTTCATCCATTAGCACTTTTATTTTGTACACTGCAGGCTTTGAATTTAGAGCTTTCTGTTGCTGCTTAGTTTGAAGCTGTAGTTGGTAGGTTAAGTGTTTTGGTTATAAACAAAATGCATTTTACAGGTGTACATTGTAGTAGATGATCTAACTGAAGGGTTGAAAGCGTTAGCAGTACACGTGAGATGACAGGGTTTATCAGAGAGAGACATGGAGGAAGGAGGAAGTGGTGGATCTTTTTAGGAAGTTTCGAGGATGTCACTTTAGGAAAGCAACATTTTTGAGATACTGGACATAGAAGAGCAAGAGAGACATAAGTGTGTTATACTATATAACAACATGAAATAAGGAACTCTACTCACCAAATCTTAATCTGATCATGTAGGTTGTTTGTGTAAAGATGAGCAGCTTTTGAGACATTTTCCAGGTTCATCCCTGCATTTGAAAATCAAATCTTTGCCTACATCAGACAACTTTCATACAGTGGAAACCTACAATTATATTGAAAAGATCAAATGTTGTCTTGTGTTTAAGTCGCTCCACTAACCTCTAGAAATCTGTTTGCTGTCAGATGCAAAGGTTTTGCTATAGCAGAGTGTTATTGTTTTGATTAATGTTAAATTTTTAATAACCAAGATGAAAAGACTCAGTAGTCCATTGGTTTCACAAAGTCTGACAGGTGATTCGCCAGCTGAGAGGTATTTGAATAAAATGAAGTGTGAAAGATGCGTCATCAGATGGGTCTGTTTAGGGTTTAATTGTTACTGCAGATGGAAAAAAAGTATTTTACCTGCCATTTAGTTTGTCTATGTTATGCACACATGTTTCAGAGGCTACATAAAATAACACATAGTTTATAAAAATGCCACTTTTAGTTTATATTTGTCTTAAATTGTCGTCTTTGTCATCTCTTATAGGTCCAGTTTGTGTTCGGCGTCCAGTGAAGGAATAGGTAAATCCCAACACACACACACACAATGTTTATATTAAAGTCATAAATACTGTAAAGAGAGAGATTTTCAATGCGTTTGCAAAAACTCAAAATTGAATGTCCACGATAAATAATACATTTGAAAAAAACACTGGTTGATGCCAACATCACTGTCATCGCCCAGAGAGAATAACAGCTGATGTAATAAAACCATCGTATAGCCTGTACCTCCATCTCTTAAGGAGGTACATATCACTTTCACCCAAACCTTTAGGTAAGCTACATGATATAAAGAGAGAATCGAGCAACGGTATTTTTAATATTTGTGTGCTTGTAAGTAGTTTCAGCTGCCTTGGAAAAGTCAAGGACAGTCACTAGTTCTCTGTACTGTTCGGTTACATTTTTCGATACAAGAAATCACAGCAAAATTGAGATTTTTCTGCCTAGCAGCTTATATATAGTAGCTGTTTTGCATTTCATCGACAAACATTAAAACATTTCCACTGCTGTTCATCTCTGTTGGTCAAAAATACGAGTGGTTAATAACGAAGAGGGATCCAGGGTTAAGCTGGATGACTCTATACAACATAGTTCTTCAATTCATTTTGACCAGCTTGTGATTCCACATAGGCTTTCAATGTATCTACATTAAATAAAGATGATTTATAAAACCACAGTGCTCTGACTTTTACTTTTGTTCTGTTGTAATGTTATTGATAATTTTACTGTTTATTTTTCGTGAGTCACAGTAGTTCGGGGTCTTAGTTGCATAAAATCAGTATTTTCATTATTTTACTGAGATCTGTTTTATTCTTGATATTAAATGAATGATCATGCAGTAAAAGGTCATAGTCATCACTGTCTAACATCACCAAAATGAATAGTGTTTTTATTTAACACATACATGTTGCGATATTCATCCTCTGCGTTTAACCCATCCCTCAAGGGAGCAGTGGGCAGCCGCTGCGGATCTTATGTCAGTTTCTGGTCAATGCACTGACTGAAGAAACCTAACATGTTTTTGTCTTTTCAACAATTTAATATTTAAAATTTGAGTAGGATTGGAAGATTTCTATGCAAATATAACTCTGATAGTAACCTGTGAATTTTAGTTGAGCTTGTTTCTGTTAATGGGGCGCCGTGCGATTCTGGACAAATCCTGTATCCGCACAAATACCACAAAATAGAGCAAACGGTGACATAGCAAGTTATCTCAACTAACGTTAATTAAGTCGTGGGTTAGCAAACTGTCGCTAAAGTTACTGCTGATTTGATTATAGATTGAGATCGGATACTTTTAGAGTCAAATATATTGCTCAAAAAATTAAGGGAACACTAAACATTAAATTAACAAAATAGTTCAAAATCTTTACTGTCTGTTGTCTGTTTCGTTGAGAACAAAATGACGTGACGACAGTCATTGAAAACCAAATTCACAAACCGATTTGAGAGCTGGAGGTCTATGCGCCCCTCCAAGGATATGCCTTCCCAGATCATCACTTCCCCTACGCCAAACCGGTCATGCTGGACGATGTTGCAGGCAGCATAACATTCACCACGGCGTCTCCAGCATCTTTCACATCTAACACGAGAGAGACTGGGGCGGCAGTGGTGCACCTGTGCATCCTGGTGTTTTCTGGCGAATGCCAATCGAGCTACATGGTCCTCAACGTCCTCGAGTGGGCTGTGAGCACACATCCCACTTGATGTTGAGCCTCATTTAGTGTGACAGTTTGGTCATGAACAACAGTGGCTCTCTGGAGGTCATTTTGTAGGGATGTGGCAGTGCTCCTTCTGTTTTTCCTTGCACAAAGGAGCAGATACCCCTCCTGCTGCTGGGTTGATGCCCTTCTATGGCCCTGTCTACCTCTCCTTGTGTAACGATCTGTCTCCTTGTATGTCCTCCATGCTCTTGAGACTGTGCTGGGAGACGCAGCAAACCCTCTTGCTGTAGGACATAGGGTGTGCCATGCTGGAGGAGCTGGACTACCAGTGCAACCTGAATGGGCTGCAGGTGCCGCCTCATGCTACCAGCAGTGACAAGGACACCAGGAAAACCAAAAATTAGAAAAAGTAGAGAGCAAACCATCTGTGGCCACCAACTACAAAACCACTCCCTTTTTGGAGGTTGTCTTGTTGCCTCTCCAGTGCACCTATGCTTCCTAACTGGACTGACATGATATTGCATGATGTTGCAATTATTAAGTCTTTCCTTAATTTTTTTGAGCAGTGTATACCTCAAACTGTAATTAATGAAGATGATTGTTGTGGCAGGATCATTCTTTTCAGATTTTTGTGCAGTGAACAGAATGAGAAGAACATTTTTATTGTTATATTTGTTAACAAACATGATGTAGAAAACAATGTATTTTGGGCAATGTTTAGCCGATGTATGTAAAGGTTATTGATTCCCTGTTGTGATCACTTTTTTTTAATCAGTAGACACAAGTAATCCAAGTTAAGGATTACATTTGTCTCCGACAGTTGGATTTCCTCTTTTAAGGGTGGAAAAAATTGAGTTTGAGGAGGGGAGCGTTGCTTTTCTGTGCCATGCCCAAGGCTGTTCATTATCAACACGAGGGATGGTAATCATTGCAGTGATCCAGTTTTAACGGGGCTGATTGTGACCAAATTTGGGGAATGAATTCTCTGAGTCTCTTTTCTTCACTTTCTGGCCTTCTTCTTTAGCCCAGTTTATGGCCCACTTCTGTTTCTAGAAGGACAATTGATTTTGGGGCAATAGAAAATGTGCCAGATTTACCGGCTTCCTTTAATAAACGTCTTTGTCTAGATATCCTCCCTCCGTATGGTCAGGCGTTTGTCACTATTATGTATAAAGCTAAATGAATCTCATTATTCCCTGTATTTATAATAAATTTATTAACAGATTTGGAACATTACTACCTGTTTGACAGATAAAAGATTGTCTTTTTTTAAAGTTAATTGAAGGACAATCATTTAAGGTTCGAACGTGCTCTACATTACAACCTTGATGGCCTAGATTCCAGTCAGTACTATTCATGACTGTTTCCCAGAGACACTGGAATCTAATAATGTGGCTTCAGACTGATGGAGAGCCTGGAGCTACTGTACTGAGAGTGAGCATCAGGCCTGTTGACCCATAATCTGATAACGTCTGTCTATTGGATCTAAATAACTCTATTTTAGTTTAAAAATGTTCCTAGGATTCCTTTGAGTTTGATTTTAACCCTTGTGCTTCTGACACTGTTTGGGCTCCTGCAGACTCCAGAGCTGTGAATGTGTAAATAATTTCAAAATAAACCACCTTCTCACCTTATTGATGCCTAGTATATGAGGAAAGGACTGTAGTAGTAATCCTTCCCTTTGCCTAAAACCTTAACTTTAAAACAGTGGGTCCCAACCTCTGGGTCGGTATCCCCCAAAGGGTCTCAGGTGATATCTGAGGGGTTCAGAGGAAAGAAAATATTAATGCATTTTGTCTTACTTTTCTCACATCTTAGCTTAATTTCTTGTAAACATACGGAACAGTTTCTCTTCTTCTGCCCTCTAAAAAGCCTTGAAATGAAGTGAGCTGAGAAACAAGTAGCCTTTGTTGGTTCAGCTGCTCCACAACCTGTGATGAGGGGTCACAAGTAGTCTTTGATTAAGGCTAAAAAGGCTGAGAGCCACTGATAGGTTTGAAACCAAATAAGGAAAAATGTTGCATGTGCAAATATATAAATTAATTTTGTCGCCATAAGGCAGAAATGTACAGTATGTTGTCGTAATTTGTGACATTACTAACGTTTGGACTCAGACCGCAGAGATGTTGATGACCTTGTTAGACCTTTGATGAACAAACTGTTAATAATCCCAATATCAGAAATCCTAATAGAGCCTTTAAGACCCTGATGTTTTGTTAAAGGAGTTGTACAGAACCACACATTACAGCAGACAAATGAGTTCAAGTTACAACAATTTAGTTTTTGAATCTCTTTTGAATATAAATACATAACACTAACAAACATGAATGTTAAGTGTGGCTTGTTTTTAGCTTCAAAACCAGAATCTGGACAGAATTTTTTTGGGGGGGGTATTAGCACATATAATTAACCCCAAGGTAAACAAATATTCTTACCAATAATCTTAGTAAATCTGATGAATGAATGGAGCAATGTGGTTTAAATCAGGTAGATGGTAGACCTATTTCTTGCAGCGTATTGGCGCCGCCTCCGTTCTGCGCGCAAAGACGCATTAAGAAGTGGCACAGCAACTGATAATCCAGACAGGAGGTGCTTTTGGTCGTAGCACAGACTTTCATTGATGGTGAGGAGAGACAGAGAAAGCTGTGGGATCAGCTGAGCTTGTTTTGTTTTTAACTAATTCTTTTTTTAAATCAGTCTGTTTTTTTTCTTCGCGTAGGCATATCACGTTTGTCCCACGCGCCCTGGTCGCAGACTAAAAGTTTTGAGTGACTTCATGTGACGCTTGTGTTGAGATGGTTTCTTTCTTCCGGAGGCGGAGGTTGTTAATGGGATTTCTCTCCCCGCTGCATCACCTGAGGACAGTTGGACAGTGACTGAGGCTGGATGGACAACATGTCTCCACAACAGCAACAGGACAGCCTCAGCCGAGGCGGCGGACAGCAGGAAAACAAACGGGTATGTTTTTTTTTTAAAACTCTGTATTGTACCCAGTGTTTAAGCTTAATATACACTGTTCTGTTTTTAATTGCAACGTGAAAAGAGGTTGGCGTGTACTTATATTTTGGTTTAATTAACTTTAACGCATGTCTGCGTAAAGGAGGAGCAGTTTGGCACCAGAATATTCAGTTTGTAAAGTGGAAGATTGTATTATTCTTCACTTTATTACTTTTGCGCTCATTTACCGGATGAAATGAGGAAAAACGTCCATGTTTTCCTCAGAGGTAACACACACATGAATGAGTGTATTGTAAGTCATGTCCAGTTGGGTGAGAGGTTAGTTCAGAGTTCAAGGCTTTTACCCAAGTGACACCCTGCCTCCATAAAGACAGGCAAACAAACGAAGTGGTCCATGAAACTGCTGATGATGGTGTAGAAATACCACAGGCAATCAAGCAGTAGGTATATTATTGTGGTGCAGCGCCATGAAAGAGACCATGCTACACAGTAAGGGACTAAAAACACTGGTAATGCATTTCTAAAGTATCTACAGATAAATTAGTACCTTGGAGGTATAGTTATCATACTATATATAATATAAGAATTATAGCGTGTTAAACCCATTTACTAAATGACTTATACTGCTTTTGGGTGGTAGAAATAAAGTTTTACCAACTGAGTTATTTATTTAATCATAAAATGTTATGTTACTTGTGAAAAAACTTTAAAACAAATGAACTAGTTTCTGCTGTAGTTAGCTGTTATTATTGTATTAGCCCTCCTGCTCAAAATCCATCTGTCTGCAACCCCTGAACAATCAATCAGCTTTTATTATCAGCATGTTTAGTATTAATAAAATACTTTTATGGTATACAGATTTATTTTTGTTTTATTATATTTGTAAATTAGTAGTTTTAATGTAATCATAACTGTAGTCTTAAAATTGGATATGTCAGCAGTTGAGTTGTTGTTTATGTAGTTTTGTGCACTTTGAACCAGAAAATTAATTGGCATCCATTTTGATAATCAATTCATAGTGTTGAAGCAAAAAAAGTCAAAACATTTGCTTGTTCCAGCTTCTCAGATTTGAGGATTTGCTGCTCTAATATCACTGTAGATTGAATGTATTTGCTTCTTGGATTAATGGCCAGGCAGTGAAAGTGTTTTTTACTGGCTGCAGTCCCAGAACTTTCCCACGGCACTGTGTAGAAACTACATATGTGCTGCGTCTTTGTTTTAATTAAGATTGAAACCACATCACCTCCAGCTTCTCATCTACATGTTCTGATTTAACAAGACACAGAAACACAGTATATCACTGTTGTGCCATTGATCCCTGCTGGTACTATGGCAACTTTTCTCACCGTGAGTAAACACAGTAGTTGTATCCAGTAACGCTGAGACCTGCTGCAGTATGATGGTGTGGAAGCAGCCTGTGAATGAACTTCCTCTGCTTTGGGTTATAATACAGTCTATAATATAACAGCTGGGCTGGTGCTGGTCAGTGGATTTGGTTTTAAACCCATATCTCCGTGTCATCTTCTGTCAGTTTATTTGTAGGAGTGAAAGGTAACATTGTGATGTTGTGGCTGGCGTGTAAGGAATGTTCCACCAATATGTGACCCTGTTAACTCAGTGATGTTACATTGTGAAATGTCAAAAATGCGTGAACGTGCGCAATGGTTACAAGATGGAGGGGGACGGATCTTTTCTTAGTGAAGAGATTTGGTTTATTTTGGACTGAAAGGCCTTCAGATAGATGACAGTGACTGTGATGTCTGCTGTTGGTCCACCACTTTGGTCCAGAATGAAATTTGTTAAAAAAGTATTGACATTGACATTCATCTATAATAACTTTGGTGAGTTTTATCTAGCGCAAAACTAATTTAGTTATTTATTTATTTGGGAGAGTCAGCGTATAGCTGCTGAGCTAGTACTGCTTGCAAGCTAATTGTCTACTATGTTTACTGTTTTACTGTTTTATAATGTTATATAACAGACCACGCTGGCTGTTGGTTTGACCCTGTTATTTTCTGGAAAAAATGGCACTGTAGTCACATTTCAGTATGAATTGATTATTGAAAATGACGGGTATTGTCCAACAATTACAATGTTAGTGAGGTGTGTTCTCGTCATTACCTGATATTTATCGAGACATTCTGAACAGAGTTGGTGGTTCAGGTCTGCTGAGCGACAGACTCAGCTGGAGAAAAAAGGCTTCAGTATAACAAATGAATGAAGGGATCCTTCATTGTGTTTTCAAAATCTGAAACTAGAAGTTTGCATGATTATTTACAATGTTGTATTTAAAGGGAGCTAAGCTCCAAAGTGGAAGCCTCACAGTTTGTCTCATGATCATATTTTTAATAAGAAAAAATGATTAAATACAATAAAATTGGTGTGAACGAATACAGGAAGTCATTCTTCAGCGCTCTTCACTGTTTCCTTTCCTCTACAGTGCAAGTTGACCAGATAACAAGGCCACAAACAAGCTGCTGACGCTTTCGGTTGTCTCCCTTGATCACGTGACCCTGGCCTCGCAGGTCGTAGTGGTCCATCGAGACCCTCCCTTTTTGTAATTAGTGCTAAATAGTAGGCCTATATGTTAGCAAATGATGATAGGGAACATGGTAAAACATTATACTCTATTAGAATAAGCATGTTAGAGTGTTAGCATGCTGACATGCTCAAATAATATCACAACAACTAATAAAACTTTATTTATATAGCACTGTTCTTTTCAAAGTTACGATGGGTTTAACAGAAAATAAGAAGAAGCTTAGACTGCTACAGTCTGTATTATAAAGATCCATAGAATTAAAATGTAACTCTGCCCTAAGAGTTTAGTCATAAAACTTCAAAAACAACAAAAATAATAAAACATAATAAAATACAGTAACATGTGTAAATCTCACATCTAGTGAAAGAAATGTGGTTATGTAATAGTTGTTTGTCACTCTGCTTCTCACACTCAAATCCTTTTGCAATTAGATTAAATAAAACTTTAATGATCCTCGTGGGGAAACTAGGATAATAGGATCCAGCAGAGAAAAATAGGTTCTAATTATGGCTGCAAGCAGCAGCTGGTGAGGTGTGGTACAGAGGGAGCAACGGATTAATTCAGTATTGAAGTGCCATACTTTTGTCTTGTCTTGATTTAAATTCAACTGAAAAGACCTGCCCAAGATTTTGTATTGAAAAAAACCCATAATGGATAAATGAACATGTGAGCACCACAAACATGCACCACACCAACAAACAAACTTCCCGCTCGCTTTTACGGAGTAGCAGAAGTGTGAGAGAGGTCAGGAGTGTCATGGTAGAGACAGATAGAGTACGGTAGGTAATACAGACTGTAAAATGTTCTCACCTGGCTAATCTTTACGCTCCGACATTCCCCTGTGTTTAAATGCTCCTTTTTCAGTCTGCTGTAACTTTTCTTTTGGAGGCCACCGTCGGTCCCGGTGATGTGATGAATGTGTTGAACATCAGGATGCTTACGTAACGAAGTGTAAACATGACGGCGATGGTGTACATTCTGTCCACCTCTCTTTGTGGAATTTCAGCGTTTAAAGTTTTAGTGCAGGGCAGTTTGGTCAAACGTGATGCAGATAGACGTGAATGGTTTCTTTTAGGAATATTATTACAGTTTTATGTGTTATTATACTTCTGAGCAGAGACTTATAAATGAGACTAACATAAATGACCAGAGTGAGACACAACTGTTTTTAAAGATCAATTCTGATGTTAAATGCACTCTTTAGCTTTTTTGGTTTAAAATCCAAATGAATTGAAGACTTAAAGTCACCTGTCACTCAAAATATAATAATTTTCATGAATATTGGTCTTATTTTGTACCAACTAAAGGTAAAATGAGTTCGTGCAACTTTTTTGTTACAGCCTGGATACATATATGTTTTACATGTTTTTATAACGCATTGTCACACAATACATTTGGATTGTTTCTCTTTAAGCGCATGAAGTCTCAGAGTTATCGCCGCCAGTCCGCCCCGTCTCTGGTCCTCACCAAGGCCCTCACCAGGTCCAAGACTCTCTCCAGGTACTGTAAAATATATTTAGAGACTCAAGGCAAGATTTACTAAGTAAATGCTGTAGTGCAAATGTCTGCTACCGTAGCGGTCTTGACTAAATAGTAACACAGTGATGTTGTGAAAATGATAATGCAGTTATATTGACTAATGACAACTGTGATTATCATTACAACACATTGTAATGTGGGGAGATTAACTATGTAGTATTGAAAAAGAATAAGACACAAAGTTTACACAGTTAAATTAAATGAACAATGTTCATTAAAAAGTTCAGTTATAAGTCTATTTTTCTTTGGTTTATTCGTTTTCCCCCACATCATATCAAATCGTTATCTACTTCCTATTGTCTGTTTGGATGAGGTTGTGATGATCTGCTGACCTGATATGTGCTTGTAGATAATAGATGGGGTTTATTCATTGAGGAAAATGATTCAATATTGCATATCTGTGAGTGGCAAAAGTGTGTAAATATCTTTAATAATCAGTTAATCAGTGGTTTCAATCAGTGGGCTTGGTGTGAGGAGACACTGCTTTACTTAAAGAACAGGGAGCTATCATGTCTGATCTGAAGTTAAACCATGGCACGAACAAAGGAGATTTCTGAGGATCTCACAAAAAGAGTTGTTGATGCTCATCAGACTGGAAAAGGTTACAGTGCTACCTCTGAAGAGTTTGGACAGACTTTGTACTAATAATAGGGCTCTATAGGAGCGGTCGACCAACAAAGATCACTCCAAGAGCAAATCCCCAAGGTTACAAAGGAACTCGGGGCAACTAAAGGCCTCTCTCACATTGGCTAATGTCAATGTTCACGAGTCCACCGTCAGGAAAACACTGAACAACAATGGTGTGCATGGCAGGTTTCTACGGAGAAAGCCACTCCTTTTACAAAAGGAAAATGGCTGCCCTTCTGCAGTTTGTTCAAGTTATCAGAGCTCACTGGATACGTTTTTTGTGGACGAATGATGCCAAAGTAGAAGTTTTTGGAAAACATTCCAGTATAGGAAGCTTATTCCACCTGTGAAACGTGGTGGTAGTATCATAATCTGGGCCTGTTTTGCTGCATCTGAGCCAGGACGTCTTGCCATCATTGACAGAACAGTGAATTCTGAAATATACCAGCAAATTCTCCAGGAAAAAGTCTGAACATCTGTCCGTGAACTGAATCTGAAGAGAACTTGGTTCATGCAACAAGAGAACGAACGTAGGCACACAAGTCAAAGTCTTGACCTCAATCCGTCAAAATGCTGTGGAAGGACTTGAAGCGAGCAGTTCATGTGAGGAAACCAACATCCAAGGGTTGAAGCTGTTTATAAAGAGGAAGATTCCTCCGAGTCCAATTGCAGGACTGATCAACACTTACCAGAAAACACTTAGTTGCTGTTATTGCTGCACAGAGGACTCACACCAGATCCTGAATGCAAAGGTTCACATACTTCTGCCACTCACAGATAAGCGATGTTGGATCATTTTCCTGAATGAATAAATGACCTAGTATGATATTTTTTTTCTCATTTGTTTAATTGGGTTCTCTTGATCTACTTTCATAACCTGTGATGTTTTAGGTCATATTTATGCAGAAATATAAAAAAACATAAGGGTTCACAAACCTTCCAGCACTTTCCAGGATGGAGTGGCTTTGGAGGAGGGCATGAAGGGAGGGGTGTTTTTTTTTTTTACTTGAATACTTTCAAAATCTAGCTGCCTCTCGCAGGTTCTCCACCCCAGTTATGTTCATGTAGTAAAGTGTCACCACAGGTACCAGCAGCACTCAGCAGGGTGAGTAGGTCAGTTATCCATACATCCATACCACACTCACTGAGGTCAGGCCACTCTGACAAAACTCTGAAACCACACTCTCATGCCCCGGGCACAACCCTGAGTGAGGTGTTGGATCCACTCGGATGGATAATCCTCCTGCAACCAGACTTATCAGAGGATCAGGTATCTATTAATAGCTCTGCCTTTGAGCATATGGACTGAGAATATGAATAAGAAATAACCTAATTAAAAAACTCAGAGGTGGGGGCACCTCACTGAACAACAACAACTGCTGTCAGGCACGGACTGCTGTGGCATAACTCTCACTCCAAGTGTAGATATGTTTAATACGATGTAACACTAACATGAAATAATATATCTAAATAATTTGTTTCCTACCTTTTTTTATGTATCAGCAGATTAATAGATGTTCTCAATTCGTTTTCTACCATTTTTTCCCCTTGACTTGGTTTAAATTGGTCTTGAATCCAGTTGAAGTGAGTTTAAAAGGTCTAAAAAGGTAGTCAAATGAAAACAGACTTCATTGTTTTAGCATATTAAACATTCATAGTGATTATGGTCCCCTATCCATGTCCAAGTATTTGTTTAATGGTTAACTGATCTAGGGAATAAAATAAGAAATCCAACAATAAAGCAATTAAGCAATAAACTTGCATTCAGTAACACCAATCCTTTCTCTAAAATCATATATATTAATAAATTTGTAAAAGGTCCCTATTCAGATGTTGCCTGGGGAAAGCGTCAAACATGTGAGCACTTTTTCACTGTAAATTTGGATTTGACTTTCTGAAACCTGCAGGTTCCCTGACCCCATCCTGCACTCAACCCTTAACCTAATATGACTTAGAATGACATAACACAATTTACATGATGAAAAGTGCAGGAGTCCTTTGATCTCTTGTGAATCTCCACTGAATCCCAAACTCAATGTACAAACGTATACATCAGTATTTCTAAGCTTTTTTTGAATTTGCCGATGAAGGACGCCAGAGAGGAGAAGAGAGAGACGGAGATCTGAAGTGAATAATCTAATAGTAGGAGACGCACTAACCCATCAAAAGCAACAGGGTCTGACTAAATCTTTGTATTTACACTGGGAACTCACCACCAAACATGTCTCCTGATGAACTAACACTGTACAACCTCCAAACAGCTCCTCATAAGATACAAAGTTTTGCCCCAATGAGAAAGCAGCTGCTCAGCATTACCGGTCAGGAATTCTAACCATAAAAATTAAAAAAATGAAGTCAGGGTATCTGTTCGTCTCGTCTTCAAGTCTTTCAATTACAAAACTATTTTCTCTTTCCTGCCGTCGATGTTAGTGTTAGTTATACATTTTTTGTGTTGTTGGGAGATATTTTACGCCATTAAAAGTGGGCTTGATGTGACAGTGGATGGCGCTTCGAGACCTTTTCTGTCTCCATCCTGTAGCAGACACTCACTACTGCTAGCTACTATATCTTGGAAGCTCTCCCAACCAATAATAGGCAAGAGACAATTTTACAGCTAAAACTTAAATAAACTTAAACAAAGGATTATGATTTTTTTTTATTGGTTAAGCTTATTCCAGTGCAAGACAGCATTAATTTAATTAATTATATTAGTAGGAATTGTTGTTATATATTGCTAGGAAGTCCTGAAAATAACATTATTCTAGGCCATATTGTCCCTTCTGGGTTTTCATAATATTTCATACTCCAGCCGGTGTGATTGTTTGGCTAAAACATCTGGAGTAAGAAGAAGGTTCGGCCATTTAAAATGCTGAGTATCTTAGAAAGCATCAAGTCACCATACAGTTCTAAAGTTTTATGAGACATTTTTACAATTATTATTATTAATAAATTTGGCTCCATGTGTTTGAATTCCAGAGAGAGCTTCCTGGTTCCTGTGTGCCCAGAGACCTGCTCATTGGTCCAGTCTTTCCTCACCGGCTCTGATAGGTCGTTTCTTCTGCACGGACATGCTCAGTTGAAGACAGGGATGCAGACTCAGGACAGACACCTCTTCCTGTTTAACGACATACTGGTGATTGCCAAAGCCAAGTAAGCACATGTGTGTGTCAGGAACATTTTGGCTGCTCCTCGTGTCATTCACCGGTGAACTAGGTTAATACCCAGGTCTAAGGTTAAAATTAGTGTGTGTGTGCGTTCACCCTGGTGCTCATGTCCTTCCCAGATCAGCCAACCACTTCAAGCAGAAGGCCCAAGTGTGTGTGCGGGAGATGTGGACGGCAGGCTGCATGGATGAGGTGTGCGAGGGAAGCACGAACCCAGAGAGGAGCTTCGTCATGGGCTGGCCCACCTGCAACTGTGTCGCTACGTTTAGGTATCGCACACACACACGTTACTGCTTTAAACCAGACTGGTGTTATCATTTATGTTACTGTAAGTGTGCGCATAAGGACGCAGAAACACAAATATTGACACGCTTTGGTATGTGTTTAGTGTAAAACACAGATGTTCTGCACAAACATATCAAGACTATCTGATTATAATGCCTTTTTTTGTATTTGTTTTATGCCACAATAGTCAGAAGGTCCTAACCTGGGCTGAGTCTGACGGGATAGAAGTGAAACATCTCAAACTAAAACATGTCACACAAACATAGTTCAGGTTCATGTTCACTCTGCGTCACGTCAGAGGCCGGGAAATATGTTTATGTTTCAGTCGTAAATATGTTGGATGATGCTGTAAACTTGACCTTATAAGTCTGATGAACAGAAAGCAGACAGGATGTACTTTTATGGAGAGCCAGTTTAAATGATATCCAACCACACAGCCAGAATACTATTATTATTGATCGGAGAAAATAGTTAGCATTGCGACAGACACTCAGACTGCGGGTGATGTTTGATGTTCTTCTCCATGTTCCCTCTTCAGCTCTGCAGAACAGAAAGAGAGATGGCTCTCCCTCCTCAAAAGGTAAAACTCCGCCTTCGTGCATCAACAGAAAACGTGTCCACATGTTGCACAGAGAGAAAAGAGAGGAAAAATCTCACACGGCGTTTTTTTCCCTCTTTGCTTTCTCTCCAGTCGGATAAAAGAAGAGAAAGAGAGGGAAGAACCTAAAACCATTCCTCTGAGAGTGTACGGGAAGGGAATCAATACTTTCGCAGTTGTAAGTTAACTTTGATGTTTGACGGGTGTGACATTATGAAGTGCTCTGAGGCGAAGTTACAGGATTCTCTCCCTTTATGATTAAATGCTTGACATTATTTGTAGTGATACTTATGTGATGATCTTTTACCAGATACTGTATGTCACTGTGTCCTGTGTGTGACTGCTGCCTTCTCCCCCTGATTAGACCAAGACGCTGCCTGTCAGCAACTCCGATTCAACCAATGAGGTTGTCCGGCTGGCCCTGCAGCAGTTTGGCATCATAGTGAGTGAAGAAAAACAAAAGACAAAACCTGTCCCACTTGCTCTCATAATGTGTAATATGTGCTAAGTCTGACTGTTTGTCATGACAGTGAATACAAAGTTTAATTTGCCGGTATCTTGAGCCTGTCTATTTTAGGCTGGGACTAAATATTATAGGACACCTGTTTAGTACAAATGTTTGGATAGGCTACAGCAGAGGATGATGATTTCACAAGAGTCCTGTAGCCCATCGTCAGCTTAGTTCTGCATGTTACATGTGATGTAAACACACAGCATGTGAAAACTGAAAGAAAATACTCTCCCTTTGTCGCATATCTGCTTCCTAAAATGTGTTTCTCCGGAGAGCAAGAATCCTTTATTAAGTTTCTCTGCGGCCTTGTAGAGTTAAGTATCTTGTTTTTCTGACAATCTTTGTCTCTGCTTTGCTCAGGGAAATGTGAAAGACTTCCAGCTGTGGGTCATCTCCAAGAGGGACAACACCCCTTATCCTCTAATTGGTCAGTGAAAGAGGTCTAGACTAGTTTGATAGTGTGGTCTCTTTCAGGTTCTGAAGAGGGGGGCGACAGTAAAGGTTTGACAAGCACTGAGTCTTGACACGGGGGTGAGAGGTTTTTTTAGACACACTAGCACCATTCATTCCCAGAGAAGAGTGTAATGTCGCCCCTGCAGGGAGGAAACGAAGGGTCACTGAGTGCGTGCAACACTGCGATGTTATGGTGCTGTTGATGTTCTATAGCAACTATATCAAGCCTCCAGGGAGTAATGCTGCCTCTTCTCCTCCGTCTCAGGTCATGAGTTTCCCTTTAGTATCCAGATGAGTCATGTGAGGCACACCATGTCTCATGGAGGCGGCGACGGCGGCGTCTGCACGGATGCTGCTGCACCTCTTGCGGACAGACAGAGGGCCATGCAGGTGGAGCAGCTGCAGGTCTATAAACAGTGCCAGTTCATCATGAAGCCTCGACCCGTTGAAACACTGCATGTGTCTGCAGGTGAGATCATCTGCCGGTTTTTAGTTTTTAACAACAGAAGACTAAGCGTTTATGCTGATGCATGCTGTGGTACTGTGTTGTCTTTCCAGAGTTGTCTCAGAAGCCATTTAAAAGGAGGCGTTCCCTCATCACCTGGGCCTTCTGGCGAGGCTCCTCCTCTCACCTGAATGAATTATCCCTCGCCAGTGCGGCACATGGCTGCCTGTTCGGCCAGCCGCTCAGCAGTGTTTGTGTAGAGGACGCTCTGCCAAAGCCAGTCATGGTCAGTGGGAACAATGAGAGGAGTGACCTTAATTTATGTTATTCAGATTGTTTCACAAAGTCTTTAATAGACGAATAGCAGCAATTTCTGCACAAAATGGATGAAACTCAGGTCAAACTTTGTCCAACTGAAAATGAAAATAAATAGCATTTTTCTCTCATTTGAGAAACAGTATGCTAACATGCTCCCAATGCAGTTTAGCACGTATATGTATCCTGTTCACCATCTTAGTTCGGTGTGTGTTAGCATGCTAACATTTTCTAATTACGCTAAACACTAAACACAGTTGAGGCTGATGGGACTAGATTAAGGAAAGAGATCACAAACCTTGGGTTAGGCTTTTCACTAAAACCCAAAAAGTAGAAAATTATACTTAATTGTTGTTTTCATGTAAGTGACCTCCAGGTCTGCATTAACCAGACTGAATTTGGAGAACTTGTCACATTAGCTTTCATGCTAAAGTCTCCTTCTTCTCTACCTAACAAACATTAACACATCTTCTTAAACAACTTAAAAACTTTAAAGATAAATTTTTCATTTTAGAACAGGGTTTTATAATGAATCCATGTTCCAAGTTTATTC